>CAJPEV010001499.1:0-37338 GCA_905338385.1 Darwinula stevensoni
CTTGCAACATGGCTCCAACCTACATAAACAAACAAGAAGAATTAAGATTTTGGAAACCAGTTACTACAGCTGTTTCCTTTGAACTAGTTTAAGGATGGGAATTTGCTCTAAGGTTGATGTTCACTTGTAGATCCCACAGTCAGGCAATAATAGAGTAGCACAGGAAGAAATCTTCAATCAAGATGTCTCCGCACAGCATCTTTCAAGGAAGTATACAATGTTTCACTGATTTGAACCCCAAATCTTTGCAAAATCAATCTCGCAATTCCACAGATTTACTCTTTCCTGAAGCCAAGTAGATCTCAGGTGCTACTTTGTTCATAATGCTAGTAGTAGCCATTTATGAAACGCATGAAAATCTCGTCATTTGTGTTGCTACAACTACGATGTAGTCAATTTGACAGTATCAAAATGATATTTTTGTTCTCACCATTTACAAAATATTATTAATTATCCACAAGTCTGGGTTCCTATGTTTGCAGAAAAAAATTTGGGACAAATCTGTGATACTAAATTTTTAAACCTATTATTGCCTGCTAATCCATTGTGGATCCCCACTTTCTCCTCTTCATTCCCAATTTCTTTCCCCAGATTTAGAATTCAACATGTTGAGGTTACAATTCGTTGTCAAAATGGAAACAGGAGTCATATTATTATGCAAGAAAAAGTGAGGGAGAGAATGAAAGATGCAAGGAAAATGCATTCTCAGGGGAAAAAAGAAGAGTATATGGAGACAAGAATGAGATTCTGATATTGGCAAATGGTCACTCCCTTTGTGCAGACCTGTAATTAACTGCATATTAATTTTTACTCTTTACGCATATGAGGCTTATATGTGGTTGACACTGTAAAGGAGTTCAGGTGAGGGATCCTCATGGACAGTTTACTGCTTAGTAACATCCTAAAGTGAAGCTACTCATTAATATTGGAATCCCATCCTGAATCGAACGGATTTGTGAAAACGGCTATAGCAGTCTATGGTAGTGAATGTGCTAATGATGTGAATATTATATGTGTTTCCACTACTAACAGGGTCCTGATCCTGCTTCAGGAATCTTGCTCCCTTCTCATACAAGGGATGGGATCCCATGGCAAACAAAGATAAGGTCTATATGTCCATGCCTAATTAACCCAGGATGGAGTTGACAAAATAGAAGTGGGGAAATACTGGAGAAAGGGATGGGGGAGGGGGTGGGGGGGTGGACACATAACAAAACGGGTGCAGTTACATTAGGCCAGCAACTTTCATTGACCATGGATGAAGCCAAGGACCAGTTCCCATCTGACATAGATGAAGGGTATGGTTTCAGGCAAAGTAGATCAATTATTCAACTTCAATGGGGTGGAGACTTCCAACTTTTCCATTTTTAAATTTCTAGGGGCTTTTACAGGACTATTAGGTGGTGTACCTACTTGAGGTACCTCCACAGTGGCCTTTGTTTAACCCTCCCTTTCAGACCTGAATTATGTTCTAAGAATTGAAAAAAAATGTCAAATACTTTTTGGGCTCAACAAGGCTCATATAAAATAAAAGTGCTTTTAAAATGGTTTCCTTAAGTAAAATAAATATTGATTTAATTATTAATTTTTATAAATTAATTACTTAAATTATTATATTGGGTTGATGCAAAATTAACGACCGTTTTTATTAGTCCCCTTCGAATTCAGCATTCAGTCCCTTTCAAATTCAGCATTTTGTCTCAATCTTTCTTCATAATAATATTCCTTACCATTTTAATAAGAATACATGTCAATAACCATGCTCATATTCGTCATATCATGCTTTATCACTTCGAGAAAGGTCACACTGCCGATGAAGCATTTCGCGATCTCAACTAACTTTTCGGTGAAGGAACAATTGGTGAAAGACAAGTCCGAAGATGGTTCAATCGTTTCAAATCCGGCAACACAAGCTTAGAAGATGAGGAAGGAAGAGGTCGTCAGTCTGATTTTGATGATCAAGCTCTTTTGCAAGCGGTGGAAGAAGACAAAAGTTTGACGACACTGATGTTGGCAGAGCAATTTGATGTTGACCAGTCCACCATTGTCAGGCGACTCAAAAAGCTCGGAAAAGTATGGAAATTGGCTGGATGGGTCCCACACGAACTCTCTGATGACAACAAGGCCGAGCGAGTCCTCATCTTCAGCGAAATGAGCAAAATCCATTTCTCCAGTTCTTCGTCACTGGCGATGAGTCATGGTTACTCTTCAAAAACTTCAAGAGAAAGAAGGTGTGCGTTAACCGTGGCCAATCTCCAAAACGCATTCCAAATGACGTTCACAGCAAGAAGGCCATGTGGTGTGTATGGTGGGACAGCTCTGGGATTGTTCATTGGGAAATCATCGCTAAAGTTCACCAACAAAGTTTCTGTTATTGGTGGGACGACAACGATGTGAAGCATGAATGGCCTATTCCTGACAGAAATGGGAAAAAGCAGCACAACATTAACAGCGACGTCTATCTGGCTCAACTCGATCGCTTAGAAGCCGCCATCAAAGCCAAACGCCCTCGCAAGAAGAACCACATCGTGTTTCACCATGACAACACCAGGCCACGTGTAGAAAATCGAGTAATCCAATCAATCAACGACAAAGGATGGGAATTGCTTGAGCACCCACCATATTCTCCCACTGAAGCTCCTACAGACTACCACGTCAATTGTTCGCTCAAAAATTGGCAGACGGGCAAAGTCTATGATGATTTGGACAAGCTTGTCGCTGACGTCAAAGCGTGGATTGCATCCAAGGATCGTCACTTTTTTGCACGTGGAATCGATCATTTGCCAAGCAAATGGGAAGCAGTTATTGAAGTAGATGGCGATTATGCTCCAGAATAACCATTTAAACATGTTTTGAGTGTACTTTGGTGTTGTATTGTTGAAAAAATTTAGAATCAATAAAAAACGGTCGTTAATTTTGCATCAACCCCTTGACTAGCTCAGCTAGTACTCATATCCCTATTTCACATTGTATCTGATTGGAAAGAAAGTTCTCGGAATTTCTTGAATATCCAGTACAATTTTTTTCCAGAGCATGCTAAAATGTTCTGCGTGTGTTTATAAGTAGGTCGTGTCCTTCGGCATACAACCGTATATTATTACAGCCCTGGTGCTCTCCAGCCATGAACCAGCCCTACCCTCTTACTAAGGAGCAAGTTCGCCTGCTTCTTCTTTATGACTTCTGAATCAAGAAGAAGGCAGCCAATTCCATCGCCGACATCAATACCGCGTTTGGCCCGGACACTGTGTCCAAGAGCACTGCCTATGATTGGTACAGTCGCTTCCAGAAAGGAAATGAAAGCCTGGAAGACCAGCCACGCACCGGTCGTCCTTCGGAGTTTGATAACTCTGCCTTGCAGGAGGCACTGGAGGCCAACAAACATCGCGAGAGCTTGCGGACTTGCTGGGTGTCTCCCATACAACTATCCTTCATCATCTGGCTGAGCTTGGCAAGAAGGCAAAGTTGGGGTGCTGGGTACCCCACAAGCTGGACGATCGGGACCGCCAGCGACGAGTAGACATGGCCATCTCCCTTCTGTCACGTTCGCGCCGAACGGATCGGCTAGACTCAGTGGTGACAGGCAACGAAAAGTGGACCTTCTATGCCAACATTCGACGAAAACGTCAGTGGGTGGACGCCGGAGCATCGGCCGAAAGAGAACCCCGTCAGGAGTTGCACCNCGCTTCTCTCGTCCCTCCCTCTTCAGGTCTGGGCTCTGTCGCCCATCTTTCACTAATTTATCTCGCCCCTCTCCCTTCTGGTCAGGGTTTACGCGCCATTCCTTGGCCAACTTCTCTCGTCCCTCTCTCCCCTTCCAATCAGATATGTTTCCCACCATTCCTGTACAACTTTCCATTACCTAGATTGTGAAAACATAGAGAAAATTGCCAGGGAAATAAATATATTAGCTGAAAGAAATGCAAAAGATTACACCATTTTTGAAATGCAGGAGGAAACACAGCAGCTTGATGTTACTGTGGACTGCTGTCAATTTGACTACATGAGGTGAACTACTATAAACTGGGACTCAGAATCCTGCCATGGCCTCAAGGTTGTGCATTCCTGTGTAACCCTATAATACATGCGAAGAAAATGCAGAACTCCTGAGTCCCACCCAGACTGGAAGAGTTAAAAACTGACTACAAATCCTAAATGTCTGCAACAATGGCTCATCAATAGCATTGTATCCCCCTCATTCTCATTCATTGGCCTGTGTGCCACAGCAGTATGTTGTGCTTGATAAAATTTTCTATTGTGAAAGCTTGATGGAACACTAAGATTTTATAAGGAGGTTAAGGACATTTCAAGATTCTGATGGCACAAGAAAAACTGGCAGGCTAACTTGGCTCTTTGGCTTATGGATTTAAGAATAAACATTTCCTTTCACTAAATTGTTCATTTACCGTCATCACTTTCATCAATCAAAATGATTTCCTCCTGAACTTGAGTCTACTGTGAATATGAAAATGTCTTCATGTGACTTCACCAACACATAGAATTGCAAAAAAAAATGAACATAATAATTTCTTACCCTTGGTGGGCCTCTATGAGGACGGGTCTTCGGAGGCTGGCTTGCTACATGAGGATGAGTTGCAGGAAGGTTACTTGACAAATCTAGGTGAAGAAATAGAAGTTGGAAACATTTGTCATCAGGATGAAAAATAAATTATCACAACTTGCAATACTCACTTCAGAAAAATTTGTAAATACTACCACAAACAAGTGGAAAAAAAAACCCACAAACACTTGAAAAGAAGTTACCTAGCTTCTCAAATATTATACTTACTAACTGAATAGCTTCACCATTGGGTGTCCTATCTCATGATAAAATTAAGACTACAATACTTGCAAAACTTGCACAAAAATATATTCTACCATGAAGATGAACTATCACAGACAGGTCAGGTGTTAACACTTCAAAATGGGTACTACTAGTGGTGAGTTTCAAAAAATTTTCTCAGTTTCTTCTGTGATTTAAGTAACTGGGAAGGATATGTATGACTTGAGATCAAAGACATTCCTTGCAAGGTAAAATACATAACACACTTCAGATGACCTCCCCTAAAGAGTCATGTGGGGTTGTGTCAGGTGATCTTGCTTATAACAATACACTCCCCATGAATAATCAATAGATTAGTCATGTAAGTTCATGAGCCTAAAATTGGTGAATTGGTCAAAATGTAGTGATGCACCATCCAGTTGAAACTTAACTTGAAGGTAACTTTATAATAAAAAAAATGGAAAGCTCAATTATGTATTCCTTCACCATTCATTCACTTTCAGAGACTTCCACTTCATGTTGACTATCATAAACTGATTTTGACCCCAGATTCAACAGGGCTTAACTCTTCCTGACATATGAAAACAAACAATAAAAAAAAGAGAATTCCTCCAATGACATCTTGACATCATACAATCAGTTTTGAGAGCTGAACCTTCACATGCTTGCAGACATAAATCAGTATCAAAATAGTAGATATGATGCAGTATCTGAATCTTTTAGGGAACATTTTCAAAAATTATTTTTTAATTCACAGTACTTCAAATAATGTCCATTTTAAAGGAAGACCTGATGCATTTTTGATGACCTGTTGCACGAGCATCATTGATTTTATTTGGCTTAAACAACTGCCTTAGCTCTTTCATCCTTTCCAATTTGTTAAAACTCAGCATACAGTTAAACTCATTTTGTACCAAGGCTGTACATGTACAGCAGTGCATTTCCCCCAGGGATCTTGGCCCTATTGGTATGCGGAGTTTAAAATATCTACTTAACGACCACCAGTATAACCATGGTGTGAGAATTCTTGATGATTCCAACCGTACTGGGATTTAACGGTGATTAATTTCAGGTTACGTACAAATATCGTATTTTTAAGAGAGTTCTGCTACACATCTCTGCTACCTCATTTTTTCTAAACATAAGGACTTTGGTCCATTACAGTTTTCTGGTGAGTGGAAGAAGGAGGAGTCCTAATCTAACACTACGGACACTGTGTCAGGATTGGACGTTCTTGTTTCTTGTTCACCTGTCTACAGTTATACAGTGGACTCCATTTAAAGCAGTGTTTATCTGAAACTTGTTTTAGTCAAGGGTTCCCTTCCAAATGAGATCTGTGCTCATAGTCTTTCTGTTCCTATTCTTTCCCAACTTCTTGGCTCTATGTCATAACTCAAGACACTGAAGACAGATGGAGATAAACAACGAGAGTATCATATATGCCAAAAAATAAAACAAGACGGTACTCTAGTTTTAAAATGCAGTCATAGTATTTGACATCTGTATAGGTCAGCAGTATTCAAAATGGGGCCTGCACTTCATGGTTTTATGTGACCCACTAAGATGAACTAATAGTTGACTTTTTATCATTTAACCCTTTTATCGACACTCATGAATAATCATAATGAACACATTTTGTAATTCTTCACTGAAAAGCAACAGTTTAGTCATTGTTTAGATATTCAGATATTTATAATACATGCTTTCATTTAAATAGTTATGTATCTAGTTGTGCACCTGCTGAAACTGCCTAAAATTTGGAGCACCCATATACATAGAAAAAAATGGATTTCCTCTCAAGTAAATGAAGCTAAAAAGAAAAAAAGGAGAATTTATTGAAAATACAATTGGTAACAAAGCAGCAGTGATGTGTTTATATGAGCTCTGACTGCAAGTAGGGGCAGTTTCTGTAACTACAAGGTGGAAGTGTGTGTGAATGTGGCAGGAATAGGCAGTTTTCAATTGCCACTCATTTTTTAAAGGGGGCTTCCTGGTTTAGAGTAGCTTCACCAAGAGGTCAATGGCCAGATAAAAAGGATTACCCAGGTAGAAATGTTGGATCTTTTCAATGCGACCCACTCAAGACCAGAGTGTCCACGAGGCCCTTGACCCAAAAAGTTTGGGGACTACTGATATAGGGAGATAAAATGAATGAAAATAAAACATTACTTTTCCTCAGCACTTATTCCTTTCTAGTTTGATGGGGAAATTTTCAAAGCAGATAGGGGGGGAGGAAAAAAACCTGTTTTGCTATTCCCTTTCATGCACTGAACCATTGGACACTTGGAACTTGATGACTATGAAGTAGCCTTCCTGATCCCTGTTCTAAAATGCCACCTCTAAAACCATGATGCCTGAGTTCCAGGAGGCCTAAACATTTGCATCACAACAGAATTAATTACCAGATATAAATCATTAAATCACTATCACAAATTCATCAAATAATGAATAAAGAAAAACAAAAAACCTCAAGACAAAAAAAATTACATGATAACGCCATGCAAGCACATTGACAGCAATGATATTTAGCATGCAGGATGCAGCTATTAACTGTTACATGCCAACAGGAATGATTGCTCCATTAATGGACATGGAACAACATGGGATTGAGGTTTCTGTGGCCCTTCTGTCCCATTTACACATTTGTTGTCCTATGATAATATATGAACTTGGAAAATGGAAGAATATACTGTGTACTGCCTTCTTGACATATCAGATACAAATTGGTGGAA
The DNA here is from genome assembly GCA_905338385.1 of Darwinula stevensoni. Lineage (NCBI taxonomy): Eukaryota > Metazoa > Arthropoda > Ostracoda > Podocopida > Darwinulidae > Darwinula > Darwinula stevensoni. Next base: position 7,513 of record CAJPEV010001499.1, read on the forward strand.
TGTAGAGATGGAAAAATATAAATAATGCCTGACACTATAATGAAACAAGAAACAGAAAAAATAAAGAAAGCATTTCTGAGAAACATGAATAGATTAAGAGAGATGGGGCAGCATTAATAACAGGAAAATGGCAAGTCTTCTTGAATAGCATAGCTAAGAAAATAGAATTCTTTAAAGGAATACTTTCAAACATTTCTTCAAAGCATTATCATTATTAGAAAGCTTTCTTTGGAAGTCAAATTACAAATAAAAATGAAAAATTTTTTGGCATGGAAGAGGCCTACTGTTCCTTCATTGCCTTCACAAGAAAGCTTTCTGATATGGAGCTCTAACATTTCACAAAGCAACTTTCACCTCTGCATAGGAGAAAGCAAAAGTACACCACAGAGAAGTGAAACTTTTGCCTTTCATTCAAACAAGAGGAGGAAGTCAACTAGCCATGGCATGTGAAGGTTTCATATTGCATTGCATACTGCACAATGAGCAAGGATCTCAAAAGCTTTGGGAGATTCAACTCCACTACTCATAAAAACCAATAAACTTTAAATGGAATAGTACTCCTACAATTAGTGACCTATCTAACATCCAGTGAACAATACTTTACTCTTTTACCCTTTTCACAACCTTACTTCTTCCAATTTTATTTTAATTAACTATCATTACAATTTTTTATCTCACATGACTTCACTCTTAGTTGATATTTATATTGCTCTTTTTTTAAATTTATCATCACCTTTTGTTCCTCCTATATTCTTTGTATTTTTCTTTTTTGACAAGATTTTTCACTCCCCAAGAAAGGAGGCTTTATGCCTCCCAAACATCGAATTTACTCCCTTTATAATAAATTGACTGGTTGTAAGTGTTCCTGTGCTGCAGTTTTACATTCATGCCCTGTATCCATGTGGATCCTGGTTGTTAGGAAGACATCAATTTTGTGGGCCTTTTGCATTTATACCACATCCAGTTAACACTTCACACATATATAAACAATCTCTTCCACCCACTAGGCTCATGCCTAGGTCTCAGTTGAAGAAAGTAAGGACAGCAAGTAAGAGGCATAAGCTTGGTGTCTTGGACTAAACAAAGATACATAAAGGCAAAATGCATGAAAAATAAAGAGAGAACAATAACAATCATCATGCTCCCACACTTCTGTGTAGGTCCCCAAGAGTATATCACAGGTATTTGATTTACATTTGTGTGAGGATAGTTGTACAAATGGCTTAGATTTATGTTTTATGGATTGAGCCAAGTAGGGAGTGTCAGGCTTGTGGGATGGGGGCCAGCCAGCCCTCTTCCAGGCTTGGAAGAGAGGAAGAAGTTCTATGATACATAGTAAAAATCACCATACAATAAAGGGTCAACTTCTCACTTAGGTGTCAACCATTGTGTACTAACAAAAAAATGAAAAGAAAATTCTGAGTCTATACCAAGTGTCACCCACATTTTTTTTTTACAATCCCCAGGTATGGAGAGTGATAGAAATAGGAATGCTTGAACATGAAGTGGGAAGATATAAGCACAGTATAGTGAGAGTACCTGCAGTGTATTTGTTCCGTTGGCATAAATGTGAAGAACATTTCCTGTATGAATTTACCTTCCCAGTCCTTAACCCTCGGAACGCCAAGATCGGGTCAAAATGACCCGATGGCCAGTCCTCCAAGGTTCCGTTGGATCGTTTCTTTTTTTGGTATCTACTTGGGAAATAAATACATAAATATCTTTAAAAGGTATAAGATTTGTATTCCTGAAACCAGGTAATGTCAAAAGACCACTCACCTTCTTCCTCCTCAGGATTAGATTGTGATGCCTGTGACACAGTCCTAACCTGCAAGAACAAAGAACAAGTGGACAGATGTCAATACAGTGGACTCCATTTAAAGCAGTGTTTATCTGAAAATTGTTTTAGTCAAGGGTTCCCTTCCAAATAAGATCTGTGCTCATAGTCTTTCTGTTCCTATTCTTTCCCAACTTCTTGGCTCTATGTCATAACTCAAGACACTGAAGACAGATGGAGATAAACAACGAGAGTATCATATATGCCAAAAAATAAATCAAGACGGTACTCTAGTTTTAAAATGCAGTCATAGTATTTGACATCTGTATAGGTCAGCAGTATTCAAAATGGGGCCTGCACTTCATGGTTTTATGTGACCCACTAATTTAACTAATAGTTGACTTTTTATCATTTAACCCTTTTATCGACACTCATGAATAATCATAATGAACGCATTTTGTAATTCTTCACTGAAAACCAACAGTTTAGTCATTGTTTAGATATTCAGATATTTATACACGCTTTCATTTAAATAGTTATGTATTTAGTTGTGCACCTGCTGAAACTGCCTAAAATTTGGAGCACCCATATACACAGAAAAAAATGGATTTCCTCTCAAGTAAATGAAGCTAAAAAGAAAATAAGGAGAATTTATTGAAAATACAATTGGTAACAAAGCAGCAGTGATGTGTTTATATGAGCTCTGACTGCAAGTAGGGGCAGTTTCTGTGTGGAAGTGTGTGTGAATGTGGCAGGAATAGGCAGTTTTCAATTGCCACTCATTTTTTAAAGGGGGCTTCCTGGTTTAGAGTAGCTTCACCAAGAGGTCAATGGCCAGATAAAAAGGATTACCCAGGTAGAAATGTTGGATTTTTTCAATGCGACCCTCTCAAGACCAGAGTGTCCATGAGGCCCTTGACCCAAAAAGTTTGGAGACTACTGATATAGGGAGATAAAATGAAAATAAAACATTACTTTTCCTCAGCACTTATTCCTTTCTAGTTTGATGGTGAAATTTTCAAAGCAGATGGGGGGGGGGAGGAAAAAAACCTGTTTTGCTATTCCCTTTCATGCACTGAACCATAGGACACTTGGAACTTGATGACTATGAAGTAGCCTTCCTGATCCCTGTTCTACAATGCCACCTCTAAAACCATGATGCCTGAGTTCCAGGAGGCCTAAACATCTGCATCACAACAGAATTAATTACCAGATATAAATCATTAAATCACTATCACAAATTCATCAAATAATGAATAAAGAAAAACAAAAACCTTCAAGACAAAAAATTACATGATAATGCCATGCAAGCACATTGACAGCAATGATATTTAGCATGCAGGATGCAGCTATTAACTGTTACATGCCAACAGGAATGATTGCTCCATTAATGGACATAGAACAACATTGGATTGAGGTTTCTGTGGCCCTTCTGTCCCATATACACATTTTTTGTCCTATGATAATATATGAACTTCGAAAATTGAAGAATATACTGTGTACTGCCTTCTTGACATATCAGATACAAATTGGTGGAATATAGAGATGGAAAAATATAAATAATGCCTGACACTATAATGAAACAAGAAACAGAAAAAAATAAAGTAAGCATTTCTGAGAAACATGAATAGGTTAAGAGAGATGGGGCAGCATTAATAACAGGAAAATGACAAGTCTTCTTGAATAGCATAGCTAAGAAAATAGAATTCTTTAAAGGAATACTTTCAAATATTTCTTCAAAGCATTATCAAATGCGCAAATCTTGCAAATAACATTCTTCTACCTGTCAAGGGTATTATCACAGAGAAAGCTTTCTTTGGAAGTCAAATTACAAATAAAAATGAAAAATTTTTTGGCGTGGAAGAGGCCTACTGTTTCTTCATTGCCTTCACAAGAAAGCTTTCCGATATGGAGCACTAACATTTCACAAAGCAACTTTCACCTCTGCATAGGAGAAAGCAAAAGTACACCACAGAGAAGTGAAACTTTTGCCTTTCATTCAAACAAGAGGAGGAAGTCAACTAGCCATGGCATGCGAAGGTTCCATATTGCATTGCATACTGCACAATGAGCAAGGATCTCAAGCTTTGGGAGATTCAACTCCACTACTCATAAAAACCAATCAATTTTAAATGGAATAGTACTCCTACAATTAGTGACCTATCTAACATCCAGTGAACAATACTTTACCCTTTTACCCTTTTCACAACCTTACTTCTTCCAATTTTATTTTAATTAACTATCATTAAAATTTTTTATCTCACATGACTTCACCCTTAGTTGATATTTATATTGCTCTTTTTTTTAATTTGTTATCACCTTTTGTTCCTCCTAAACAGAGTGGAAGCTGAGTCATTCCATGTCAGGTGGTATAACTTTCAAGAGTTTGGTTGCTGCCATGACCAGGATTTGACTGTAAAAAAATAATGCAAAGGGATCATATTTTATCTCACATGACTTCACCCTTAGTTGATATTTATATTGCTCTTTTTTTTAATTTGTTATCACCTTTTGTTCCTCCTATATTCTTTATTTTTTTTTTTCAACAAGATTTTTCACTCCCCAAGAAAGGAGGCTTTATGCCTCCCAAACATCGAATTTACTCCCTTTATAATAAATTGACTGGTTGTAAGTGTTCCTGTGCTGCAGTTTTACATTCATACCCTGTATCTGTGTGGATCCTGGTTGTTAGGAAGACATCAATTTTGTGGGCCTTTTCCATTTATACCACATCCAGTTAACACTTCACACATATATATACAATCTCTTCCACCCACTAGGCTCATGCCTAGGTCTCAGTTGAAGAAAGTAAGGACAGGAAGTAAGAGCCATAAGCTTGGTGTCTTGGACTAAATATAGATACATGAAGGCAAAAGGCATGAAAAAAAAAAAGAGAGAACAATAACAATCATCATGCTTCCACACTTCTGTGCAGGTCCCCAAGAGTATATCACAGGTATTTGATTGTTTCCGCACAAACCTCTGTGGCATATCTCACCTACCCAGGGATGAAAGTACTACCTGCCACATGTTGGTTCTGTTACATTTGTGTGAGGATAGTTGTACAAATGGCTTAGATTTATGTTTTATGGATTGAGCCAAGTAGGGAGTGTCAGGCTTGTGAGATGGGGGCCAGCCAGCCCTCCTCCAGGCTTGGAAGAGAGGAAGAAGTTCTATGATACATAGTAAAAATCACCATACAATAAAGGGTCAACTTCTAACTTAGGTGTCAACCATTGTGTACTAACAAAAAAAATGAAAAGAAAATTCTGAGTCTATACCAAGTGTCACCCACATTTTTTTTTTACTATCCCCAGGTATGGAGAGTGATAGAAATAGGAATGCTGGAACATGAAGTGAGAAGATATAAGCACAGTATAGTGAGAGTACCTGCAGTGTATTTGTTCCATTGGCATAAATGTGAAGAACATTTCCTGTATGAATTTACCATCCCAGTCCTTAATAATATAATAATTGCTTGATCAGCCCTTGCCTTTCCAGGGATTTAAAGGTAGCAACTTCAAAGACAGGGTGTTCTAAAAGTTACACAGCAATTTAAATTTATCCTATCTTCCCAATTCAGCAAACATGATTCAGACAAATCTCAGCTTCATTGAGAGATTTTGTACCACCCCAATTTTACCAAAGAATATACTGCATGTATCCACCATGAGAATCCATTCTGAATTTTGCACTCATGAAATCTTACAGCAGAATTCTCTAGGACACCCTCATGAACACCTTGTGTGATAAATATGTCCCTTTCAGTATTCCCTCTGCGTATGGTTCCAGCAGAACGGTACCATAGCCACTGCACTACTATTTTTATGGATTTCCTGCTTATGCGCTAAAACCTCAAAATTGGCAGTGCTGAAAGAAAATGATAATGAGTCCAAGGCATCACTCAGGATGTTAGTGAGCAAATCACTCTTGCTATGAGACTCCATGAATGCAGGAAACAGAATGGCAGATGCATTGAGTGTATTCTGTGGCAAAATTGACAGTCTCCCAAATTTTTGAACTTGTTGAGACAAGTACAAAACCTAACTACCTTCTTACTACAGAAAACATGACCCATAATAAACTGTTGAAAACTTCTGGAACACCCAATACTTGCCTATAAAAACAGCCAAATTACATACCCCTTTAGCTTACTAACCTAAACCCTTAGCAGTGGGTCTCATAAATACTCAGACATGCCTCTTGCAATAAGACTATTTGAATTTTTTATGCAAAATTAGGGGCTTTCTTTGAATCAGTTCTACTTCTAAAATACATGACTTGACATGGTTTGATACTTACAAAGGTAGATATTGATGTCCCAGCACTTGAAAGGTTTCTCACAAAACCTGCAAAAAGCAAACAAAATATTTCATCACTGGGTTAGCATGAAAGTACCTCCACAAATAATTTAATTTATTGAAACTATTAGGAATGGTAACTGAAGAACATTAACACCATAGATGACCACAAAGGTAAAGGAAAATAAAAAAGTTGGCTACAGCCTCAGGCCCTTAGAACAATTCTTCTCATAGGTTCTCATAAGTTACTGATGTAACACCAGACACAAAATGAAAACAAGTATGATGGTATAAGTGAAAGATGGCTCAATCTAGAAATTCTACTTCAACAATGCCTAGTAGAACATATACAGGGTGGCCCCAAAAAAATGCACCAATTTTGATCAGCAATAACTTTTGAACAAATGAAATGTTTCATGTTCGAAACGGGAATTGAAAGGTCTGTTAATCCTCTTTCCATTGCCATATCATTTATCAAATTTTCCTCAACCGAACCGGAGCAATTGCAATTTAAGTACAAGCACCCAAAAAAGTGGATGAACAAGGCTGGCTTCTTGCTAAAACCCTCTCTGTATGTGGCATCCTTGGGCATCCTACAGCGATTTTCCGTTGCATGCTTGCAACTGCCATGTCTTTCAAATTTCATCCATTAAAAGTGCATTTAAAAAGTTCATTCCAATTATTTTCATGGTTGCTATTCGAACGATTATTGACTCAAAACTGGTTTTGTGAGCATGCCGCCATTGTCTCGCTGGTCAATTATTTTCAATTGCTCTCATACTGAGTTTCAGCGGTCAGACATGTTTTTCTTCAGTGTAACGTAGTGTTTATTCTTCATTTGAACTTAATTATTCTCTTTGATTTTCAAGTTTAAATTTTATTCTCTAAAATTTGATTTTAGATTTTTGCACCCTTCAAAATGGTCTTGAGCGAGAGTGACAAGTGTTTGATAACTGTGCTGCCTCAGGAAAAGAATTACTCTCTGAATCAAATTCTCACAGTTTCTAGATCGCCAATGGAAACAAAGAACAGTTGAAGATTAAAAAAAAAAAACTTCAAGACTATGGAAGTGGAAAATGTCATCCAGGCAGTGGGCATCCAAAAACTGATCGTACAGAAAAAAAACATCAAGACTGTCAGTTCACTGTTTGCAGCCAAGAAGGCAAACCAGGCACCAGTTTAAGTGTGTGGTGTATTTAGAAAGAAACAGGCATTCTGCAGTCTTCAGTTCAGTGAATAGCAAAGAAGGACTTGAACCGATTTTGAATCAATAATCGTTTGAATAGCAACCATGAAAATGACCAGAATGAACTTTTTAAATGCACTTTTAATGGATGAAATTTGAAAGACATGGCAGTTGCAAGCATGCAACGGAAAATCGCTGTAGGATGCCCAAGGATGCCGCATACAGAAAGGGTTTTAGCAAGAAGCCAGCCTTGTTCATCCACTTTTTTGGGTGCTTGTACTTAAATTGCAATTGCTCCAGTTCTGTTGAGGAAAATTTGATAAATGATATGGCAACGGAAAGAGGATTATCAGACCTTTCAATTCCCATTTCGAACACAAAAAAAGGTTTATTTGTTCAAAAGTTATTACTGATCAAAATTGGTGCTGTTTTTTTTGGGCCACCCTGTATATTTGCACCTATTTCAACCAAAATTTTCTCTTTTCTCTCATGTAAGAAGAAAAGCAAGGCAATTCATTTTGTGTTACTGACATTATATAGTTTAAACAGTTTTCATTCTGCTGCTTCCTTTCCAATTCTGTCTCACTTGGCTAGACCTGGAGCTTCTATATTTTCAGGGAGGAAAACATTGGCCATCACATCTCTTCATGCCAAATAACAATTGTTGTTGATTAAAAATGAAGTGTCTCAGAGAGTTTTCCAGCATTACTGACATAAATAAATTGTCTAAAACAAGGCTCACAAAGCAAATGTTAAATTGATTAAAATGGAGCTTGCGGTAGAAAGCTTATGCTTCTCTATCTTATGTCAAGTGATGCATGTTTTGTGGATCCCTTATTTTGTTTAAGTTAAGTATCCAAAAAATGCAGAAAAAATAAGTTGGGAGAGAATTTCTGAAAAGCATTTTAAAACCATTTTGCTCTAATTACTTAAGAACTGCCCTTATACAATTCTGGGATCATTCAGGTTTTAACCCATGTGAAGAAATAGTTCAAACTTGGATCACAATGACTGTTATTAAATTGAGATTTAAATGGGATTAAAAGTCAATTGAATACCATTGGAAGTAAAAAGTTTTGGCTACAAGTCTCCAGCTGGCATGACACATTTCTTTTTAAGGCTTTCTGCAATCAATGAATTCAATAACCAAAATCAACTACATTTTGCCCAGTTGTCATGCAATATAAAATTCTACAACATTAAAGCAGTCTTTATTCTGCAATGAACTTGTTCCATGCCTCTATACCTCAGGAAAATGTAGATTTTATATTATTTACACACTCCATCCATCTGTCCCTTGAACTAACCTAAGAAAAAATTATTGTTTTGTCTGGGAAAATGGATGGGGAACAAAAGAAGTCTCAATTATCACATTGGTCACAAGCTAATTATAATTTCTCTTTCACACATGGACATATCTTTATAATGAAGATTCAGTGACGAAGCATATGAGGTTTCTACCTATCCAAAAATTTACTCCAGGATGTTTCTCCACAAAAGTGAAATCATAGTCAAGTGCTAAAAAAATTTTTTTAACCAAAATATCACATACAGTAAGGATTTCCATTGGAAACAGACTTACCAGTGCTGAAGTTTGCCTTTGGAGGTTCAATTTTTTGTGATCTTTTTGATTTAGTAGCTCTTCCTCGCCTATGAGGAGTCTTTAAGGAAGAAGATGATGAATCAGTTGTGGAATTTGCATACAACTCCAAGCACCGTGACAGCCAAGTTTCAATTTCCTATCAAGAGGAAGGAGATTCATAAAACTGAATACAAGGAACCTCTTGACACATGACACATTAGGAAAGTGTTAATTTATTGGTCAGGGGTAAAAAACCTTATAGCCAGGGCTTCAAACAAATGAAAATGAATCCTGGAAAAATGGGAAAATTAGACTATGATGGTTTTCTCTTTGTTTTGTAATATGCTCTATATTCCTAAAGAGATATTGTCCAATCAGGTTTTAATACAAAGAGGTATGGTTAACTGGAAACCAGCACAAAAAAAAATTTCCAGCCATGAACTAGATAGAAAAACCATAAACAAATGACTATAAAAGAAAAACAACTGGAGCATTATCTAATTTTCTCCAAAGTCCTAAAAATAAATATTCTATCTCTGCTGCCCTTAGTTACATCTTTTCCTCCCCCTATCCTCCTCTGCTCCAAGAAAGAATATTGCCAGGTGTTTTTATATAAATAAACAGCAACTCATACAAACCTATTTTATAAAATAGAAGAACTGTGGCTTATTCAGTTTGTTTCTTACTACCTTATGGCTTTTTTTCTTCATACTTAACATGTTGGCGACAATGCGTCCTGATGCCAGGATGCAGATTTCTTTTCAATGAATACCCTCTGGAACTGTTGAGAACGTTCCAGAAGAACGTTCCAGAAGATTATGATTTCGTAATTACTGATAAAAATTCAAAAAAATTCAACATTTTAAAAAAAAACTCAGCAAAAAAAATGTTTTCTGGGACCATGTGTCCTGATGGCAGGACACATTTTTTGACAAAAAAAATGCGCATGGTCCCACGCGGTGGACAAGTAAAAATAGGCTGGTCGTCAACGTGTTAATATACAAGATTACTCCAAGTCTAATGATATCACTGCACTGCTTGAACATCCTGAATGTATTAATTCTGCTAGTTCACTGTTATAACATGCAATGTTAACAAGTTACAATCAATAGCAGACACATTAACAACATTTTCATGTGACACAATTTTTGACCAATCAAGTAACATGAACTTATGCCTCACCTCCAGATTTGATACAGCATCTATAATTGCTTCCCTTGACAGCACTCGATCCATCTTGCCTTAAGAGTCTTACTTGATCTGTTCAGCTGAAACATAGTAACATTTGGATTAGTAGAGCTTCAGGAATCTGGAAAGCAGATTACATTACACAAAAGTCAGCCTGAACATAATGATAATGAGTCTGATAAGTAAAATTGTAAAAGGAAGCAGAGTTGAAAAGCAAGGTCACCCTATATTTGAATTGGAAAGACATCAGTCCAGATTCTCAATGAGCACAGGTTTGAGTCCTTCAAGAATTCTCAAGTGTTCTTACTTCCAAGCTAGGCCAACATTACACTAGGCATTTGCCATTCACATTATAATGTACTAATTAGGGCATACTACATTCCAAACTAGTCAAAAAGCTTCCTAATAATAGGCCTCATTAGGGGTGCAGGCTTCAATATAAGAAAATCATCTAACCATTGGGCATGCAACACAAATGAGGACCTGACTCATAAATAAAAAATGCAAGAACATCCAGTAAGGTACTTCATGACAACATCGAATTCATTGCAAGTGTCAGCCACAATGAGAGATTTCAGTGCCTGCTTACTAAATGCACCTACTTATTTAGGCTGGAAAAGAAAAGAATCTGCATTTTCTCTGAACAGAACGAAGTCTGACAGCAAACTCAATGCCATCATTCAACATACATCTTAGCCAAAGAGAGAAATTTACTCAAGCCATGTATTGTATACACATTTGCAATAACATTTATATATGTTCTTCTCTTGCTTTGCTGAGTTGGGGGAGGGGGGGGAGGGGGGGTGGAGGGATAAATTTACCTTTCTCAGCACTACTGTCAGCAGAAGGGCCACACAGTATGCGATAAATTTATAGAAAGGTAGCTCAATACAGCAGTATTTTGGCGATACCACCAAGGAGCCTGGGGGAAGAGTGGGGGTCATGGTGTCTACAATATTGTCACATTTCACATGCTCACAAGATATGAAAGTTTTGAGGGTTCAGGCACACCAATACATATTCTGAACCAACTTGGTTCAAAGACCAAGTTACACAAATAAATGAAAAATCTTTATCCAAAAGTCTGAATTAAATACAGGGTGACCCAAAAAAATCCCCAATCTTGAATATCTTTGGAAATCATAGTTTTCAAGTTACTACAATAATTCTTTAACTGCAATGTAAAAAAAATGCATAGAGTTTTATTTCCTAAAACAACATGAACACATGTAAAATATTGCACACTCAATTTCAATATCTTATTACAAGTTCAATCCAGGCACCTTGGCACTGGATCACTGCTGTGACTCAGACATTGAAGTTATCAATTACCCTATCTAACATTTCTCCTGGAATTCGCTTGATTTCTCTCCAAATGTTGTATTCTGATGCTCCAAGGGTTGGAGGGTTATTGGCATACACTCTCCCCTTCAAGTATCCCCAAAAGAAAATAATCTGGAGGGGACAGATTAGGGGAATATGGTGGCCAAATGTTACCTGCCTGGATTGAACATCAGATAAGATACTGAAATTGAGCATGCAATATGTAACACATGTTCATGTCATTTTAATAATTAAAATTCTGTGCTTTGTTACATTGCAGTGAAAAAATTATTGTAATAACTTGAAAACTATCATTTCCAAAGATATTTTAAATGGGGGACTTTTTTTTAATCACCCTGTATACTCCCATTACTTTCAGGAGGGTTTTGGTTTTTCCTCAGACAGAGGGGATGCTGAGTGATGGAAAAATACCGATTGAGTGTAAACATTTTAAAAATACTCAGATGTCAAGAGACAACAACCCACTCAGTCTCCTCAGAGACAACTGAAAGAGTTCCACTCAGAGGAAAGTTTTTAATAGATTCTGAGGTTGATCACTGAAATTCTAATACTTTGACCATGACATGTTGGCAGGACTTGTTCATGTCAGAGAGCGACCATGTGCTTTGACGATGTCAGGGAGAGCTCCACATGATCAAAACATTTGTACAGGGTGCATACCTCGTACAAGGTCCTGTAACCCCAAATATTTCTTTATTCATGATTCTCATTTCAGATTAGCAAGTGTATCCTTAGCAATGAAAGATGGCAGACACCAGTAATTACACGATAGAAGAATGGATAGTAGTCAGCATATGGGCTCCCAAAAAAACCCACGCTGGCAAGACAATGGTGAAAGTCCTACAGGAAGTATCAAGGAAAAACCACAGACTGGACTATCATTGACAAGACAGCAGAAGTGTGTAACTGTGGCTGCATCGCAGAGGTCGGCCTGAAAGTCACCACGCAAGAAGTCTTCAAAACTCAGAATACCCAAAGCAATGATGTAAAAGCAAATGGAAGTTGATCTGAACTTGAAAGTATATTGATCAATGTTCTTGAGCTGAGTGATAGTGACATTCAGAATAGACACAAAGCTCATGCACACTTCCACAATGTGATAGTCATATATTCTGACAAAAATGTACAATTTATCAAAGCTCACGAACAATAAACTTTTTCTGAAGTGAAGAAAACCCCCATTATAATTAAGAATTGGATCATAACCTGCCACATGTAATGATTTGGGCAGCAATGTCTAGCTAACACCTCCTTGGTCCATATGTTTTCAATGGCAGTGTGAATCACCAGTTATTTGGTCGTGTTGAGAGGCATGTAACACCACAAGGACCTAAGCCCAGAGGTATCCTAAGGAACCCAACAATGGTGATGTCATCAGTGAATTATGACAAGTAAAATAATGAAAAGAATATCTCAAATTGGCCAATTTCTTATTATGTACTACAGGCTTGCCCAAAAAAAAGTAAGCCAAAAGAAAGTATGTAAAGCCTTTGAACCTGCCTCAGTGGCAGTTACATGACTGTTCACTCAAAATTCACTGTTCACTCTAAAAAAAAATTTGTCATCACTCAAGCACAGATAATCATACATGCATGAAATTTTAGCTCTTGAACATATTGACATCCCATTAAAGTCAATCAGTGAAGATATCTGAGTTTTGAGTGGCTTATTTTTCCAGTCAATCCTGTAGGTTTGACCTCAGAGAGAGAGGGTTTTGAAATGTGGAAAAAAAACCCACAACAGTTAACATGTTAAGAACCAGTGGATGGACCATGGCTCAGCTAATTTCCCAGCATCACTGAACTGGCCAGCAGAAGTCCAGATCTCCTATCCTGCGATAGCTTACTCTGGGGATTTGTCAAAGAGCAAGAGTCGAAACAGTGTCTTCACACAACAGAGGAACTGAGAGAGGCTTTACACAAATTTGCACTCATCTCCCTAGCTATGTTGCATATTATGTCACACGGGTCATGAGGGTGCTTTATTCTGTGCTATGAACATGATAGTGTCCACATTAACATATCTGATAAGTGATCATGATGCTTTAAACAATCATGATGTAATTATTAAATATATTTAAAGAATGTTCTTTTCACAAACATAGATTTTCCGGCTATTATACGTCTTGTGAACACCATGTACACCCTGTGTACACCCATCCTTTAAGCCCAGTCTTCGCCTTGTGACTATAGCCATGTACTAACTAAGTATAAAGCATGGGTGGAGGAGGCCTAGAATATATCTTTTCCAGCCTTGATTAAGCCATCTTAGCCATTTTCTATTAAATGCGCCATATTGAAGCGCCTCCCCAGCGCTCTCTTACAGTTTCCGTGCGAGGCTATCTGCCGGGAATTTTTATTTCTACTGGAGCTGAATGCCGACTTCTAATTCTCATATACAGTCTAACTCTCGTTAATTTGGACTCGAGGGGACTAGTGATTTTTCTGAATTATCGAGTCCCTACCCGAGTGACCATTCATTTTTCTTCTTTTTTTGCAAGAAGAAAACCGCACAAAATGAAGGTGCCTCATTACTCGGTTCCAGGAAATTGGGGAGATCAAATGTTTCTTTATTTATTCATTTTAAATCCAAGGGTGAGGGAAAGTAAAGGGGAAAAGACAGGGAAATCTTTTATTTTCTATTGTATTATATGTATTTTGCTGGAAAGTCCAGATTAATGGAAGATCCGGATTACTGGCATTCGGATTAACGAGAGTTGACTGTATTGCACATATAGCAATAGTAGCAACACACGGCAGCGGTACCCTCAGTGACATCACCACTACGACCACTATCAATGTATCATCCATTCCATTGACTGACATTGCATATAAAAATTATCGCATGCATTTCGGCATTCGTCATTTACGTCGCACGATGACCCTGTAGTAGGGTAATGGGCAGGAACGGGAAGGTGTTCCCGTCAGGTGTACAGGGGTACACAAGATAGGTGTTCACAGGCCTATGAGGGGTGGTCACATAGCCCTGTATAAGGTGTACACATATGCTTATAGTAGGTGTTCACATAACGAACTCGAGGTGTACATGGTGTTCACAAGATGTACAATAGCTGACTTTAGATTTGACTAAATTTACACCAAATCCTAATGTTAGATGCTAATACTAATATCAAGAAGTCATCTAGGCCTACCCACACAGATTAAAAAAAAAACCTAAATGAAGGTCTCAGGAAAAACAAAGAAATTAAATTCAGAAACTGCAATGGGTATCAGGTAGGCCAGAGCCTGCATGCCTCAATCGTTGAAGCCCTTTATGATATGCAAACCTCTCAACATTGTACAAATTTTAACTGAGACAGGCACAGTCTAGTTCACATATGCATATATAACATAGATGCAGGCATAGGCAGCGATTTGTTGAGAAATTTGGGAGGGGCTCAGAGACAGTAATCCAAGTATTCCTTATTCTTGTCCTCGCTGCGAGCCAATTTCGGCAATTTTATTTTATTATTTTTTTTTTTTGGGGGGGGGGGGGGGGGGGGGGGGGGGGGGACAAGTTTCAGATGTATGCCCTGGAGGCATTTTTTTTTTTTTTTTGGGGGGGGGGGGGGGCTCGAGCCCCATAAGCCCCTATGGATGCAGGGGTATAAATCTCAGCCTAGAATGATTATTTCTTCACTTGAGTTGGAAACCTTTTCCAATTGACTCAGACACTCGTGAATGCGGCACATCCCATGCACAGGTGTCCAAGTCAAGTGAGAAATTGTCTGACTCAAGTGAAAAACACGGTAGCACGTGAACTTGTAACACTTCTTTAATACATATTTCTACCTAGGCCTATCTTTTGGCTTTTGACCTATCCTCCGCCCCCATGATGGGAAAACTCCTTGTAGGCCTCTTTCCGGGCGCCTGATAGCCTATCATTTCGTTTCCTATTGTAGGCACACGATTACAAACAGGAGAACCACGCGGCCTGTCGGACGGTGCCATCATAAGCACGTGTCAGGCTTTCCGACAACTAGCGACAAGAGGCGAATACAATGATTTGAAGATAGCTGGATAGATGTCGACTCTGTCTTAACAGTCTACTGTTTCATCCAGTCAGCTGCATGATTGGTCCATAGCCAGATCCAGAGCTACCACTTGAAATGACAAGAATTCCTGTCCTGTTCCACCAAAAGAGTAAGTCTGTGCAGTTTGCATGGTATTGTCTGTTAGATTGTAAGTTCGCTCCTTTCACAATCGAGGGAATCCCTTTTCTTTGTGCACGCGCTGTCGCATTGAGTTAGGGTATGTATCAGTGGTGGATACAGAAATTTTTTATAGGAGGGGTTCCTAAGTTCCTCCCCCCCCCCCCCCCCCTAACCCCTCGCCTACCACCATTCATCGTCCTATCTCCTTTTTCATTTTTCGCCTGGGGTAAAAACTTAAATATCTATTTCACTGGCGCCAATAAAATTCAATGTAGATGCTAGTTTGAATGAATAAATAGAATGCTAACCTGACCATAGGGGGGGGGGGGGGGGGGGTGACTGGCCCCCCCCTCCCCCTCGTATCCGCCACTGGTATGTATCACAGAGCTAACCACACCAAAAAGGCAACGAGTGTGCCTGATTTTTTGAAGCACTCCAACGACGAAAAAGGCAAACCTGATGTTCCTAGGTGTGAAAATAAGGGTAAAGATTCCTCCAGGAATCGCCTTGTCGACACGCATTATGACGATTTTTATGCTATGCCTTTGCAGCTATTTTCGACCTTTGGAGTTTTGATTCGACATGGAGATAGAATACGATGAGTCCCTCAAGTCGACGCTTTTGTTCGTGGTTTTTTATTAACCGTTTCCTGAGGGAGCAAGGAGCTGTCAAGGGTGGAACCTTAGTTGAGGCACTGTGATGATGAGTCCCCTCGAGGGTATGAAATCAAAATGTTGCCCCTTCTCTCTATTGCAGCCCTCCCGCCTATGACATACCTTATGCATGACTCGTACGTCAAACACTTGCAATTCCCTCATTATCGACTTCTGATTTCGATTCACTTGTTTTTCTGTCGCGAGATCGTTTCACTGGAATGGTGACTCTCGATGTCTCGGTTTTTTTGACATCCTTGTTCAATGACTTTTAATCTTCCACCCTTTTGTCATTGCTCTCATTCGAGACGACACCCGCCCTCCGCGTGCCAGGGACTCGCAGCGGCGAATGGATGAAATCCCGGTAACACAGGGGAGGGTGAGCCAATACAGATGGCATGCAACGAGGCCGTATAGTTCTCACCTTCGTGCAACCGGGCCACATATCATCTCAAAGACACGTCTGCCCAGTGTAGCATTGCAAAGCTAGCAATTACCCCGGCCGACACCCCACATTAGAGTAAGCGCCGCATGGCCTCAGGCAAGGAAACCAATTGTCAAAACTATAGATATTAATCTTAAATTCGGATGGGAGAGCCGTAATAATACGTTTCGTGGATCGTATATCTCGAAGGTAATGCTAGGTTTCTCTGATAGTGTTTCCTGGAGCGCCGTCATTACAGGCGGGTCTCAATATTTAGATATTGGAGGGAAGGAAGCATTCTTACATTACAATTCCCTCCATTGTCCTTGGGGGGCACCTCCCTTTACAAATTAAAAAATGATAGAGTGCGGGAAAACAGGAGTTCTCTCCATTCTGCATTATTACGGGGTTCCCAATAAACAGCCGTTTAGAAGGAACTACTGAAGAAGACTTAGTGGCCCCTGGGCCTGTTGTCTTTTTCTTTTCCTTTTCCTTCCTTCCCCCTCTCGTGAATGGTAGCTGATACCTGCCATTAGAAAGGCAGCGGTTTTCCCCCGTCATCTCCCTCCCCCTTCGTTTCCCACGCCGGGTTCCAGCTCTTTTTTCCTCCGACTCGAGTGGAGACGGAATTTCCCGCAGCCTTTTTAATCCGCGATGACCGAGCGAAGGGCGGCGGGTCACGGTTCCTCGTTCCGCGGCTCCTTGGGGGTCTGGGCTCGACGGACGAGAGAGACTCGTTTTTGATGAATGATGAGCTGAGACCAAAAAAAAAATGAATGGAACAGGACGAAATTTTCAAAAAAGCAGACGAAATGAAAGGATAATACAATTAGAAAATTCAGTTATGAGGGCAACATGAAATGAGAAAATCTGTCCCTGGGAAGATTTCATTTCTTCCACCTTCGAAGTTTCCTTCATACGCTCAGCTGTGAAGGAGATCTCCAGAGATTTATGAAATACAAACCTTTACTTAAGGTACTTAAACTGGACTGATGCAGTGTGATGCAATACGTCGCATGCATGTTGAGCAATCATGCTCTAAACGTTCTGACCTGACGAATGATGAAAAGATTAGACTGGGCTGACTTGGCATGCAAGCTCACTTGGTGGACGTGGAAATTCTCCGAATCTAAAAAACCCCTAAACCTTGTGCCTTTCCCCCTTAGGTATAGGGGAAACCTCAATGCAAATATGTCAGTAAATTGTGCGATCAATCGAAATCCACGAGATTCGGTTTGTAAAACGAGAATTGGACTTGGAATATATGTTCAGAACATGAGAGCGACGCCCAATCTTGTTTCCTGATTCAATTGTTAGAATGACATTTTGTAATGAATCACGCACCTTTCGACTGCCGGGTGGACAAGAGAATCTGGTACAAAATAAGTATCAGAAAGGAACCAAGGGCTTCATTTCGAACCATCATACTCTTCGGTCTCAAATTTGGTCGCCGGGAAGCAGGAGAAAAGTACGGGGACATATGTGCGAGTCAGAGTCTCGCTGAAACGCCGATAGATGTCACTCGAGGGTGGACGTGGGCCCTCGTCCTAGTTTTTACCCTCGTTCACGGAAAGATTCGATGCCGAAAGTGTTTTGGTTCCTTCTACACCCGAGGTCTTCTTCCCTCGAATCGACTATTCATCCAGTGAAAATCTCGAAGGGATGAAACTCGGAGGGGGATACGAAATTCATACTCAATTGTTCTTTATTCGCACTTGAAATAGTTATGCCTCTGATAATAATAATAATAACCCCATCGAGTTTAATATCATCAACCCAAACGCACGTAAACAGTAAACCACGTAAATTGTGTGGGGAAAGTTTTGAATTTCACTCCTTCCCTGGAAAATTGTATTTATTTATTTTTTCAAGGAAACCCAACGCCTAACACGCCGATCGGCAAGAAGAACATTTCAATTTCCATTGCGTGGGGTCCATCGACGTGAGACCGTCGGAAAGCGATTCGCCTTCGAGGGCTTCGGGAACGTTCCACGAGAAAAGTTCCGTAATGCGTGACTGCAACGATCCTTTCACGCGTTATGAGTCACGGAAAATATTTTTCCCGGAGCGAATCACTCGCGTGTCTGCCGAGTTCCAATGAAACGATTCGAATGGAGTAATCGCGAGCCATCGGTCGAGTCGGTCCTCGTTTTAAATCCGGTTTCTTGACTCCCTTAGGGCTGGAACACCCGGAAACGATCAGAGGTTTAAACCTTGCGTGCCCGTTCCCATTCTGCTTATTGGTTCCAGCGCGTGCGTTAGCCTCGAGTGCCTATTTTCAAAACCAAAGACGGAGATGCAAACTGAATAGGTTTTGAATTCGATCCCCTTCCTTTTTATCCGCTTCTCTTCCCTTTGAGCGCATCTTCTTTGCGACTCGATGGACCGGAATGGAGTCCAGGGTGAAAGTGGGAACCGACTCGTTCGCGACTCTTCCGCACGTCATCGATGATCTGACAAATGGGCGAATGTGCAATATTGAAAATTTATGGAAGAGCGAGACTTTTTTCAGACGGAAGAATGCTAATTGAAGAACGTTCACTTTCCCACTAGAGAGATGAGACTCGGCTTCCTTATGCAGAGTCGAAAATTCTTCAATTCTCATTTGGGAGCCCAAAAAAGTGCCAATTCTTTCCCTCGGAAAATTTCGAGATTGCATATTTGCCCTTTTGTCAGAACCTCGACATGAGGTCATTTTCTTTCTTTTTTTCGGCCAAACTAAGGAAGTTCGGTGCGGTAAGGTATGCGCCGAAGTCCCAGAGCTCACTGTATGCACACTATGCAAGCCTCCCGATGAAATTGATTGATGGAATATTTGACCTAAATCTGTTTCCGGGGGTTCTTAAGGAAGCGTCTGTTATACCGTCAACTATCGGAACCTTAAAGTGTAAAATAATGAATAGTACGACCCAGAGAAACAGGAGCTGAACTCCGATCTCATTTGGAACCAGAACCGATCTCCGAACGGCTAAGACCGATCGAGAAAGAGCCCATCGATCATTTTCTAATCGTCGAGGAGGAGAGACGGAATGAGAGAGGTGCTGAAGCCTTCGGGAACAGGCGAAATCCTCAGACCGCCGCTTCCACTCCATTCGTCTCGGAAACGGAAGGACCCAGAGAGATGGTATGCATAGATCGTGTTGCCGAACCGTGTGAATCGTGACTCGACTTAAGCGAAGGGCTGCGTCAGTTTTGACGTGCGAGAAGGGAGGGCGAGGGAGGGCGAGGGAGGGCGAAGAGTGCTGCCACTGCCGACGGAAGACGCCGAGGGACGTCCCAGGGCGGGACATCCCTCTGCGACGGTCACGGGAGCCTCATCAGTACGGGACGACGCATCGGAGACATTAATGGGCCGATGACGACGTCAGAAATTGGACGGAGAAAAGGCCATTCGACGCGAGAGCCGGCTTCATCCTCTTCGTAAAATGACCGGGATCGTAAATGCAAAAGAAGCCATGCGTCATCGGAAAGGAGGTGCACTTTGGAAAGTACCACATCATCAGGAGAGAAGAGAGACCCGGCGGTTATGGAGAAGAGAAAAGAAAAAGGGAAGAGAATTGAGGCTTTCATCTCGTGTCTCGTGAATGGGCCGTTATCCGGGGTCACTTGTAAGGGGAGCCCCCTATTTGCATGTGGGAAATGGCATCGTTAGATATTGCAGGGCGAACTCTCTCTCTCTCTCTCTATCTCCCTCTCTCTCTCTCTTTCCCTCCCTCTCGGGTGGAAAAGTCAAACGCTTGCCATAGAATCAAATTCCCCGGCTCGATCTCTTTAATGAACACCTTCCTCCTCACGTGCGTGCGTGATGACTCCCAAGGGCGAAGCTGGTTTCTCTCACGTGCGTTTTCTTTTCTTCCCTCGGAGTGATTCCTCGAGAAAAATAAAAGCCGCCGTCGACGCCGCCTCGTGCGACTCGAAAGGACACGCCCGGCGCGTCGAATGGTGCCAAACGTTTTCGTGTCGATTCGTGTTTCGTCGGGGTCATCGATATCTGCGCGATTCTCGTTCGAGGGTGCTCTCACGGAATGCCGAAGAGCATTTGCATAATGGCAGCCTTGGAACGAATCGTTTGGAGGGACGAGGCGAGCCCATCGGTTGGGAAAAGTCGAGGGTCTCGGACCCCCGTGGAATCTCCGATGACGTCAGACTTCGATTCCATTCGGGAAGATGCGAGATGAAAGGGTCTTCCCGAAATATTCCCAAAACGCAGGGAAATTGGCTGTTTTTTTTTTCGATGCGCGGAGATGGAATTTAGCTTTGCTGCATCTCGTAACGGATGAGAGCTCATTCCCGTTTTCTTCTGCTCGTGTCAGGATCCGAAGAAGTTTCTCAAACCCTTCATTGACTTTTCCATCGACTCGGCGGTTCTCAGACGTTTCATGTTTGCGCTCCCTCCTGGCGACCCTGGCTTTGCGTTGCGCCCTCCTAGCGACCTTGGCCTAGCGTGACGCCCCCTTTCCTTCTGAGAGGAGTAACAGGAAAAGGAGCCTGTCCCACAGATGTTTATTTCATACTATGAAAAAAAAAAAGGATTGCAACGGTTCAAGGACTGGGTCACAGCAGAGAAACGGATCATCAATCAATAAGTTGGATGAAAACGATGCCGCGTGTTTTTGGGCCCACAAACGACGGAATCGGAACCGGAAGGTGGCCATAACGGCGCGAATCTCGTTCTCAACAACCAGAAACGGCTCCGAATTTTCGCACCAGCTGATCATTTTCAAAGAGCTGACCTTCCCATCGTGGACGATGACCGACGGAAACGAACGAAAAACCGAATTGCTATGGGATTCTTTTCAATTAGTGTGGAGAAAGAGCCAAAAAGATGTCGGTCTTGTGTTTCAGAGAAAAAAGGCGGTTTTAGGTCCCGTTATTCTATTTAAATCTGTTTTCCACAAGGCTGAGAGGGAACGTGAACATTTTCCGAGAAAAAAAAATCCATAAAGGACATAATTTATTATATTGCACGTTGTAATAAAAATTTAAAAAACTAAAACCTCCTAAAACCTCATGACTGTCTCTCCTCTCCTCCTCCGAGACCCTCTCGCCCCCCCCCCCCCCCCCCCCCCCCCCCCCCCCCCCCNNCCCCCCCCCCCCCGAGACCCCCCCCCCCCCCCCCCCCCCCCCTTCCCTCTAATTTGAGAATTGCTGCAAAACCTGGTTCTTTTCCTTCTTTCTTTAAAATCTTTTTTATCCTTTCTTTTTCTTTTCATTTTGCACGCACACGACTCGTTGCCAATGTTTGGGGCTTCTTGCCGTTCAAACGACATTCAGATCTAATATGCCATCGACATACGATGCAGCGATGGATAAGTGAAACTGTAAAATATTAGTACAGTAAGTAAATTACCGTTCGGTTCACTCGTAGTATTACTACACTAAAAAAAAAATCAGTGCGTCAAATGACACAAAAAAGTGTGTCTTGGATAGTCCTGGCGACATGGAATAAAGTGTTACGAATAGGGCTGTACCGATGTATCGGCAACCGTCGGTATCGGCTGCCGGTGTTGCGCCATCGGCCATCGACAGGGTTGCAAGCTGCCGATGCCGGTGCCTAAAGTAGTTGCAAAACGAAAAAAAAATAACGTGAGCGTGTTCACACGGCTTGGCACCGGCCCATGTGTCTCACGAGAGCCACTTCTGCCGGCCTTTCCCGGATAAAAATATCGATCAGATTATATTTGAGCCCGAGCATTGGAACCGGCGGAGGAAAATAGCGGTAATGAACGGGAAATCCTCCTTTTATGTTATGCTTTTGCGAGAGATGCGCACTTGAAGGGCAGCAATAAGTAACAAGCTATCTCCTGAAGGACACATATACAGACAGACAGACGGATAGACAGACTAGACAGGCCTAAAAGTGGTCTCTATCGTTTTAAGGAGGGCATTGATAAGAATGAGAGGGCTGCCAAATAGGCTTATTCGAATTAATATGCAATTTCATTTTTTCTCAATTTACTGACCACAATCGGCACCG
This sequence comes from Darwinula stevensoni, assembly GCA_905338385.1. Classification (NCBI taxonomy): domain Eukaryota; kingdom Metazoa; phylum Arthropoda; class Ostracoda; order Podocopida; family Darwinulidae; genus Darwinula; species Darwinula stevensoni. The sequence goes on from CAJPEV010001499.1 coordinate 30,098, forward strand.
GTCAATGGCTAGGAGATCACAATCGGCCATCGGCTAATAGACTAAATGTGGTCATCGGTACAGTCTAAGTCTTGAGTCATGACGCACTCGAGTGCGTCAAGACTCAAAACCCCTTCATTTGGCACTTCTTCCTGCAAGTGACGCAGATCAAAGCGTGTCGGATGACACGCGAGCAAGTTTTAGCAGGCAGACGTGTGTCAATTTGCACACGTGAGAATAGTCTAACCACCGAGTTCGTCAGTCGACACAATCATGACACGTTTTTCGGGAACAATATTTAAAAATGTTTCCTCGGGACACAAAAGGCCAGTTCATATCGGACTCCTTCGACGTTCGACGAAGGTGCGGCGCAGGCCGGTCTGAACGCGCCCATAGAAAATAATCAAACGAATTCTACGCCGCAGCTGCGGCGTAGGAGTTCGAAGGAGTCAAACTTCTCTTACGGAAAGCCAATAGGAATGCCAGTTGATATGTCGACCAGCAAGAGTTCTGAAAAACCTTCGTGAGACCATTCCTGAAAAGCCTAGCCTAAATGATTGACTCTAGGTTAATGTACGTCACTTGGGGTCCCAAGAAAGCCCTTCCCATGAGTATCATTATACTGTACATACATGCATTTTCGATACCGCTTTTCCCTAATGAATGGGGTCGCGGTTCGAGCATGCCCAGGAGCATCTTCGAATGATCCTCCAATGAGCATCCTCGAATGATCTTTCAATGAGCATCCTCCAATGATCTCGATCCAGGGCAACTGACTCGAGCTCAGCTGGTGGAATGCCGAGCCTCCCGTGACGAAGCCGAGCGAAGTCATCACTCCACCTTGAACCAGGTCTACCGACAGGTCTTTTGCCTGGAAGACTCCTAAAAGAGTATCATTATCGCATCTCATTCCCCACTGGTTTGTGTGATGAGCGTAACCCGCCTGGTCTCTGTCGAGCCAAGCCGGATGCACGAAGGCCTGCGCAGCGAGTTTCAGGTCGGCCCATAGGCCCTTCGTTTAAAGGAATATGGGAGAAGGCTTGAAGAAATGATAGCTTAGCGCTCGTCTCTTGTACGGTTCCATCTTCGTTCCAACATCGAATAGAGATCGGTGCAATCTCATCGTCTGCTCGCGTTTACCATCGTTTCTCCGTAAGTGAGCGCCGGTTATTGCGAACGAGAGCCCTACGTCGCACCTTCGGGGAGGCTTCGTTGCAGCAGCATCGAGGGGGGGGGATGAAGTCCCAGCCCCCCTCCCTCAGCCCTCTCCTTCGCTACGCCACTGCCGAAGAAAATGTGAACGGGCCTTTAAGGTGTCAAATGACATTATGACGTGTCATTCCTCCCTGTGTAGTTCATGAGTGCGAGGCTAAACTCCAGCTACTTTAGCCCAGGGTAAAACCCACAGAAAATGCATGGGGAAAGCTCAGGGTTTAATTTTCAATTCATCTGCCGGCCCTAAGTGACTTCGAAGGATGAGTTAACTCTTAAAGCAGTCACTGTTTTTGCACTCTTCAGTCGCAACTGTGTCTAATCGACTGCATTTTATATGCTCTCATCATCCATTCAAAGTTCCCCGTAATTTGCCTTACACCTCGAAGTAACTCCATGGTAACTAACATCCTATTCAGTGATTTTCCCAAACTTTTTACTCAGGTTAGTACTGGGCGCATTCAATTGCGACCCGAGTCATGACCCGAGGGTCTCAGTTCAACGCTTGCATTGAGGCTTCAAAATAAATTTTACTCCATGGTGACACCTCTTGTCAATGTCATCAATCCTGGGTAAAATAGTTTTTGAAGAGCACCGCACCTGCTGAGAATCATGAACCTCGAGTCATGACCCGGGTCACAACTGAATGAGCCCACTATTGGAGAAGAGTAACTCGTGACGGGACTCGACTACTTCTTAAAAATAACTCATTCGACCCTGAGAAATCGTTTAATTTCGTTCACGCGATGATACAAAACGTACAAGAGTAAAGAGGGAAACTCTCCAGAGATGCCGTCGGAACGCGTGGAAACGAATGGACGATTCACGTCGTCCACGTTTTTGACTGGACAGGATCGGAGGATCGGGAATGCGGAGGTGCGTGGCGTGGACTCCTCTTTTCGCTCCTGAAAAGGCCTCCAGACTCCACGGTGGAAGTCCCAAACAAATTTTTTTTTGCATTCCTCCTTCTTCTGGTAAGTGGGGTGTTCAATAAGTAATGGCCGCACCTCAAAAACAGATTTATTTTTAATAACTGAGACTTAAAAACTTCGGATCTCTTCGACGTAATCCTCACCGACACAAACACACTTTTGGATCCTCCTGAGCCACCTTTGAAATCCCCCTTCATAGGCTTTTTGTGGTTCCCTCTTGGAGCACTCCCTGTTCAACTCTGCTGAGGTCTTCGATTCGGTGAAACTGTCTCACAGAGATGTTTTCTTTGAGGATAGGAAACAGCCAGATGTCTAGAGGGGCCAAATCAGGGAAATAGGGTGGATAGGATAAGGCTAATACTTTTTTTCTTCTGGGTCACTTATTGGTCACACTTTTGGGTGAATGAAAATGCTTTCAGCCTTAAGGTTCGGGTGACCCAGACTTTCTTGAAAGAAAATAAAGTCAAAGTCCTTCCCTATCCACCCTATTCCCTTGATTTAACCCCTCTAGACATCTGGCTGTTTCCTATCCTCAAAGAAAACATCTCTGTGAGACAGTTTCACCGAATCGAAGACCTCAGCAGAGTTGAACAGGGAGAATTTCACTCAAGACTTCCATGATGACCGCCTTTTGTTCTCTTGAATGTCCTAAAAGTCAATCATGTATTCGGATTAGTTTCTTCCCTACCAGACAGTATGACCGAGTTGAAGACCTTAGCAGAGCCGAACGGGGATTCAAGGATTAACCACAAAAAGCCTATGAAGAGGGATTTCAGAAGTGGCTCGGGAGGATCCAAAATCGAGTTCGTGTTGGTGGGGATTATGCTGAATTGCTCTGAAGCTTTTAAATTCCAATTGTTAAAAAATATATAAGCTTTTGAGGCGGTCCCATCATTTATCGAACATCCCTCGTAATTTATTTCCCACGTCTACGTAATCGTACTGCGCGGCATCGCTTCGATATGCTTCAGAAATCGTGTGGCACTCTGCACGCGATTGGGTTTCTTTTTTTCTTTTTTTTTCGAAATTGCACTGGCATCTGTAGCGATCTAGATCAGTTTCGTAGTTTCCGACGGTAGAAAAAAATTGTTTTGTTCTGCGTTTTGGATCGTTTATACGAGAGGCCGGGGATGTGCGAGATAATTTCGGAAACGATGAGAGAAATTTCCTCCGAAGCAGCTCTCCTCTCATGTCTGCTGATCCGGCCTTCGAGAATAAAGTCGCCGTGCAGTGAGATTTTGCATTTAGATTGCAGAGGGGGAAGCCGACGACCTCTCAGTGTTTTATCGAACGATGCGACCGACACCCCTTCTTCGACTCTTCGGCTTCCCCGCCACCGCCCGGGTGTGTTGCGGGTCCACGTGACTTCGAGGACCGGTATCGAGGACCGTTTTCCTCGGCCACGAAGCCTTCGGCCTTCTTCCTCGAGCTCCGGGATCGTGGAATCCTCTTGCAAAACTCGGTGCCCCCCGCGGAGACGCTCGTTGGTCGTCGGAGGGAAGATTAACGTTTACAATTCTGGACGCAATTCCGGATTTCGGCGTTCGGAGGGAATTTTACTGCGTGATTTATACAACGTCTCGTACGACCACACCATATGGTTGCATGCACGGAATATATTTTTAACATTCGATCACGATGCTTGAATAAATATAGCCGCATCATCCTCGCACCTAAGTTCGCAATCATGCAAATTAATCGCTCCCTCGGAACGTTCCGGCACTTGCCCCTCGATCCCCACTGTTTCCGCTCTCACCCGTCTCTGCGACCGAGAAACGCCGGGAAAAGCGATCAGGGCGTCCAGCCCCTCCGGTCACGCGCGGAGAGAGAGCCTCTCACCCGTATTTTCACGTCGTTAAGCCCAAGGGCCAAGAGCAACCCGTAAATCCAGCAATCGCGAATATCACTTAAATTTCCTCCAAAAACACATACGAACCCGATTACAAATGCCAGCCACTCGTTACTCCTCCACGCCCGATCGAGTCGGAAGCCGTGAACCGTGAAGGGCAACACCAATCATTCGGGTAAGTGCTCGCTCGCACCCCTGCATATCGCAATCGGATTTCGTGTTTGCCTCGATCGGGTCCCGAGCGACGGAAACGAAACACGATCGATCGCTTCTTCCTCGGGAGCGACGCAGTTCATCGGTGCGAGTTTTATATCGTAATCGCTGGGGAAGTTCAAAGCCTTCTCTTTTTTTTAATCCATTTACTGCCGCGATGCTAGTAAGGTTCGAGTTTCGGATCGTGTTAATTAATTGCCTGACTTGAAGGAATATGCGAGCCGTGACATGCGATCCAAGCACGAAATTTTCAGCTCATCCAAGGAACGTAGAGCGCTCGAAGTTTCTAATCGACTTCAATCTCCAAATCGTTAAACCAGAAATAATCGTAAACAATGAAAAGAGGCATGATGGAAGTAGGACAGTGCCAGCGATTGCCAGCCGATTGCCAGCCGATTGCCCGCCATTGCCAGCCAATTGCCCGCCATTGTCAGCCGATGGGTCAAGAACGAAGCAGGGCGTGTAATGAGCCATAAGTCATAGGAGATAACGTGGGACGCTGACTGATTCCCCCCAGCAGGAGGGAAAGGACCATTCCCAGTCCCAGTGCCCCCTGCAGGAGAGAGCAGGAAGGACCATTCGAGGGCCCAGAGCCCCCTACAGGATGGAGCAGGAAGCAGGGACCCATCTGCCGGTCTCACTCATCCAGCGCGCGATAACAGGACGCCCACGCGACGCCCTCGCTTCTAGCGTCTTCCCTTTTTCCGCTCTCAACGTTTCCAGCTTCGTTTCCCTTGGGACCATGCGTTTGCGATACGAGGAAACTTTGGGCCGTCCTCGTTGGCTCGATGCGACCTCGCCGAACCATCTCGGAGAACGAAGCACTCGAAAAAGGAGTCTTCACTTGAACGTTTCATTAACTCCGCCAAACACGGGAGCGAAAGTGCGAATGAAACTCTGATTGTCCCTCTGAATTTGGATGCAAAGTTTTTCTGCTTCAGAAAGAAATTCTTCTCTTCATTTTTCGTCAATCGTAAATACCAAAGGAGTCATCTGGGAAAATTCTAGGAGACATCTAGTGGGATGGGCGCGAATCGCGTCTCACCGATTCGATTGGAGTTGCAAGTTCTTCGCATTCAGGTCCAATAAAGGACATCCAGGTCGAATGAAGGACATCGTCGGAAATCCAGACGGGTTGCACTTTTTATACTGTCCTTTTCATTTTTTTTTATGGGGACAATTCTTAATCCTGTTGGGACCTTGAATATTGCCGACGTTAAGAAATTACCTCTCTTTTGGGGAAAATAAACCTACAAAAAAGCTATTTTAAAAATATATTTAATAGATTCAGAGGAGTTGAATTTCTGGCCCGAAGTGTATTTTTGCGAAGATTGCAGTGATGCTATTAATAGAAACCTTGGGGGTGGGGGAGGGGGGGTGGAGGGGGGAGAAAGGAGGAAATGAAGTTCTGATCGACCATGAAATAAAACCGCCGGTGCTGCTCTTAACCTTTTGCGCGGCTCTTTTTTTTTCAGTCGAGGAAAGAAATAATAGATGCCGGGAAAGTAGCCGTCGAACATTTTCGAAGGAACGAAAACTTGCATTGCATAATCCGTACTCCTTCTTGCAGCCAATTTTCAAGCTTGAAACTCTTAAAACAATTACGAGTTTCGTTAACTCCCTCATCCAATTCATCGGAATACGATCGAACGTATTTGCAGATTGCAGAGACAAGCCTACTCGAAAATGGTTCTTGGTACCTTTTCAAATACGAAATTCGTCGAGCTTGATCCATCTCGAAGGAACGTGAGAGAAATTCAGCTACGGCGAATTGGGTCGCAGGTTTGAACCTAAACTTCTCCACTTTTCTGAATATATTTTCCGAAAGAAGCATTGTGTACAGATCGATATGTAACGGACTCGTAAAAGTTGGTGTAAATTTTCTCCGCCAAATCGGAACCACTTGCGTCCGTGGAAATTAAAACTGGAAATTGAAAACAGACGGGGGATTTTTTGTTCCAGTCCAGTCTCGGTCGCTTTGCTCCATCTGTCACCTCTTCATCTAACGAGGCAAGAATCCTATCAAACTTGGAACAAACTCATTTAGTGATACCCATTGATCGATCAACCACTGATTGGGAAGAAACTAATCCGAATACATGATTGACTTTTAGGACATTCAAGAGAACAAAAGGCGGTCATCATGGAAGTCTTGAGTGAAATGCACCAAGTGTGGAAGCACTTTGTCCGCTTGATTCTTACACCTCTTCTATGTGACTGCCTGCACAGACGCCAGCCCATTTCCAATTTGAGACATTTTTAAAGTATATTTTTAAAGCAAAGTTCTCACGGCCTCGATTTGGCACTGCAAATTCGGATAATTTCACTTGCCTGTTGGGAACATATCTGTCTGTGAGCAGTGCACACTTCGTGAAAACATCTTCCGTAAGAGTAGAGATATACGAACTTAACTTTTTTTTTTTTACCACACCCTGTATGTAGCGGGTCCGCTGAGTTAACTCGCGATGTTCATAGGAACGGAGCGCTTCTCTAACGGCTTCGAAGCTCACGGACGCCGCTTTCCTGTCAAAGGATTGAAGGATGACGAGAAAGTATCAGTTTCTCCAGTGTTTCCTCCGCCTGGGCTCGCCGATTCGAAACACGCCCGCTTTTCGCACTCGCTGACGTCACCGTGATGAAGAGGCGGCCTTCTGTTCCGCTCCAAAGAGCTCAATTCATCTGATGAGCGACGGAGTGGTAGCGGAGGATCGAACGCAATCGCTCCGGTGGCACAGCGGGAGCGCTCAATGACTCAACGCCCCCACCGAGACGGATCGGCAAGAGCCTTTAGATTCCCATGGGGGGAATTTTCAGAGGCGGATGGGCGCTGGCTTCTTTCGGCCGATCAGACCAGTAGAATGATAGCGCCTTGCCACGGCCGCACCTAGCTTCCTGACAAAGGGAAGGCCAAAAATGTTCTGATTACAACCCTTCCCTTCCCCCCCCCCCCTGCCGAACGAATAAAGATTCCCTTACACTTGGCTCTTCTACCACTCCCCGCTCGTCAGCCCTGCCAGGCTGATCCCGGGGGGGGGGGGGGGGAAAAAGGCCCGGGA
>CAJPEV010001499.1:37358-64627 GCA_905338385.1 Darwinula stevensoni
CAGCCCTGCCAGGCGGTTCCCGGGGGGGGGGGGGGTAACAAGTCCAGGAATATATTCTTCCCATTCTAAAGACAGCGGAAAAATATATTAATAAATTATTAGGGCCAAAATCGACCTTTTGCCCCCTCCCCAAGGAGGGTAGGGGAGGCCGCCCCTTTTGCCTATTCGCCCTGCACGATGTTCTTAAATCGAGTGTCAACCCTAGTTGGTGTCCAGACAGGCTCTTCATGGGTGCACTAATCAAGCCCATTTCCCATTACTGGCAGAGAAATTCAATTTCTTCCCCTGTGTCCTCTGTCCTTTATCACTGTACTCTTTTCCGAGCCCAGACGTTCGTCAACAAAGAAATTCGTGCACATTTTTTCATTCTCTTTTGTTTTTCCGGCTTTTCTTTTCTCGTCACTAGGACAAGAGGCCAACATGAAGCATGTGGCGCTTTCGGGTTTACTGCTTCCATCAGCAAATATTTTAAATTCCTCGCATGAAACTTCTCACTGCTCACCTATGGATCGTGACAGCCCTGTCCCCTAGCGGAAATAAATGTTTCTCGAGGGTCATTCAAATCGAGCCATGTCAAAGTGTTAGTTTCATCCCTCACGGTTCGATTGCCGTCCAATTTCTCGGTCCTCTCGACTGTCTCTAATCGTTTCTGTCCCTGTAATCAAGCCCGGATTTCGTACTTGTCTCGCAGCAGCAGTACCAATGGATTGCAGAACAGAGCAACGTTGATGCTGAAATCCAGAATGTCTCGTGCAAGTCTTAGAAATGAGTGAGTTTCGTGTGGAGCCTGCCATGAATCCCTCGCATTCTTCAAATGAGCTTTTCCCACTCGGTAATTGGGAAACGTCCTGTCATATCCCACGCGAATGTATGTCTCTTTTTTGATGCTGACGTACTGATAGGCGTCACAACCAGCTATCACGTCAGCAACTTCGCCTGATTCCGAGTATTCTATCATTTTATTGAATTTTTTTGTTTGTTTTGGTGATCATTGGTAGTTCTTCCACAGCCGATCGTGTCCAATGATTTCGACCAAGGATCTGCAACTGAGATTGGTGATCGTCTCGATCTAGCATTTCACTTTTTCCCCCCTCTCATGACATAGTCAGTCCGCATGCCAACATACTTCGGGGTTTTTTCCCTTTGACTGAGGAATTTCCTCTTCCCCTCACAAGAGGGGCTTTACCCTCATGAGAGGGGAATGAATATTGAATGCAGAATGGAATCCCGGTCGAACGCGAGCCTCGAAGGTCTGAGACGATTATGCATTCCACGAAGAGAATGGCCGACACACGTTATGAATGGCTGACACACGTTATGAATGGCATTTCGTAAGCGAGATGACTAAGACCATCCGAGAGAGCGGAGCACGCGAGGTTGCACTTGCCAAAGCCTCATGTTAATCAGATAAGACCCCGGCTTCTCTTCGAGAGGAGAATGGACATGTCAATATGGAGTCAGGCCTCGATAGAGACCTCACGAAACGATTAGAACCTCATCTTCGAGGGAACAAAAGGCGGAATGATGCAAGGTCTTCGTCTTTCCGGCTTTTATGCGGCGCGTCGTGCCAGACGCGAAATTATGCATCTCATCGCCTTCATCGGTCGCCGATTTTTGCCTCTAAATGCGAGCCTCGTTCGAATAATGAGGGCGATTATCGTTTGATGACTTGAAAAGGGGGATTCCGATTCGTTCCTATGTCTCTTTTATGAAGCCGGGCAATCTACATAATAATAATCGTGCGGGTTGACAGGAAGGCGCCATATTTGATGAGCTCTCGGGGAGTCGGTCTTTGTCTTTAAAATGGCCAGAAGCAAGAAGAAAAGAGGAAAAAGACAAGGAAAGAAAAAGTCGAGGATGTCTGCAATCGTGATGAGATGTTTAGCCTTGGATGGAGAGATGCTCGAGGGCATCAACCGATTACCTGGCTCTATCATTATCGGGCCCGAAGATGAGACCCTATTGGCGAGCATTTGCCTCAAATTACAGGAATCGCTGTTGGGTCGGGTGTTTCATTTGAATGCCCAATATGCCCCAGCTGTGCGGGGGTGTCAGTGACAGAGGAATGCCCGAGCCTTATAAATCAAGGCAAAATTATACGGGAACGGCAAAAAAGGAATCTCGTGGAATGCGGAGCATGCTTGCATTTCACAATATTGTTCCTCTCGACTTCATTTCGAGCCCCCCTTTCTTCTCTTCCCGAAGCTACGCCCCTGTTGGTTTGAGGGCGGAAGATTGCTGGGATAGTGTAACGCGATGATGAGGGTGATCTGTTTCCGTTTCATCGACGTAGGTCGTTGAAGAATTCCTCTTCTCGCATCCTCGTCTCATTCGATCGATCCTTTTACGCTGTAAGAGGCAATCCGGACACCGTCAAAGAGTCTTCCAGCGTCGAGGAGTTTCCCACTGCGGAGAGCGTGAAGGCGGATTCATTAGCGATGTGATTATGCGCAGGTCTGAATAATTATGCAAATGATGCGAGTTGCAACTATTACACGCCCCACTTTTCAGATCTCCTTCCATCTGCGTTTGAGTGGATTTATCGAAGAACTGTCCTTCGGATTAATCTCATCGTTGAATTTTCTTTCCATCTGGTAAGCCTTTCACCGAGGATTGCTCAAGGTTCATTCTCGCAATCTTCATCAGCTTTTTTTTCCTGTGGGAGCTGCTTTATCATCCGCGCGTTGAAGTCTCCGGAACTGCACAGCGGAATGCGAAATGAGTCCCCCACCGCGAGGAACGGGATTTAAAAATCTCTCCCCGAAGGTTTAATTTTTTTCCACCAACGATGAAGAGCGGCGGAAAAGCATTGCGCCGATCCCGGATTGTCCTGAATAAATTGCACCATTATTTATTCCATATCTCGCCATAGGTATAGAGGATTCCTCGCTGCGAAGACTCATTACCCAGGCCGTGATGGGTAAATTACATCGGAGCCCGAAATTAGACAGCTGAAAAATTCTTCCGTTTGATTACCTATCTCTCTCTCTCTCTGTTTTGATAGTGGGGTGAATGGAGAGGCAAGGTAGTGAGAAGGAAGGAGGCAGGGGGCCGGCGTCCCTGTGGCGGGGGCCGGCGTCCCCGCTGCGTCCCTGCTGTGACCCTCCCTTTGTCCCACCACCACACACCGACGGGACTCCCCGCCGAACCCAACAGACAGACGACCAAATTACTTCAATTACATCAACAATGATATAAGAAACAGATGAGATCTTCTATCTATGATGCGCCCTCATTTCGCCGCCGCGGCCCCGGCAGGAAGGGAAAAAAAAACCGCCTTGTTTATTAATAGGTTTTCCTTTTATTATCTGCACAATTTCTTTCCGACAACGTCTTACCATGCCTACGGATATCATCTCTCTCTCTCTCTCTCTCTCTCGCTCTCTCGCTCGCTCTCTCTCTCTCTCTCCCTTTCGCTCTTCCATAAATTCTCTTGGTGCTGCCCAAAAAAAACACTTCTTAATTTATACATAAGTTATACAGGATGACATGGAAACCGAGACACCGCCTGTATGATACACAGACATTGAGGACTTGGAAGGAATCACAGACAAAACCATGGAATTCGCGGGTGCGTTGATAACAAGCATTCCCATCACTCGGTCATATGAATCGGGGGAAACAGGTTTCTTAATCCATTTTGGACCCATTTTGACAGAGGTTTGGGGAAGTCGAAGCTAACGGGCAGAAGCAAATAGATCTACACTGAATCCACGACCATCATGTGACTAGAGACAAATACAGAGTTCATCCCGAGGAGATGATGAAAAAAACACAATTTTCCTTTCGGTCACCGGATGATACGGATGTTGATGATGATGATGATGGTGACGATGGAACCTCCCCTCGAGATATGTGTGTGGGACTCCATTGTGGGGGGCCGCAGTCAGACTAGGTTGAGTTCATAAACAACAGGGAGTTCTGATAGTAATTCTGTCGGTTCCCCTCTGCAAAGAGAGAGAGAAAAAAAAATTAGAAATCAAGAAGTTGATTGGAAAGAATTCATTAGGATTCGGCCGAGGTGATAGCCTGTGTCCCTGCAGAGAAATGAGTGAAATATTTCTATGGCAGTTGGGCGAGGCCCTTTGACCTCTGGTGGTCGTGAGAAACTCCCCTCCAGGCACGTTTTCCCTATCTATCTATCTATCCCCCTATCTGTCTGTCTGTGTGTTCTATACGCGCCTTCCCATCTACGGAATCGAGGAACTTCCTCCATGGCCCCATGCGATATTCAGCATAGCATCATTATTCTTTCTCTCTGTCGTGCATCTCGTTTCTCCCCCGGCCGGGGACGAATGTAATAGGCTAATCGATGGAAAAACCGGAGTCAGATGGCTCAGAATCACCAGGTTCGCTCCGAGATCAATCAAGTTCCTAAATTATACGGTAGAGGGAAATTACAGAGTAGGAATAAAGGGGGGGAATAGAGCTTCTGGAACCCTACCTGTTTTGACGGGGGGAGAGGTGGGACTTTTGGGGGGATGCTCCGCCCCCTCACTGCCCCCCTCGCCCCCCTCTTCCACCTTTCCGCCATCCCACTTCAGAACATCTGCAAGATAATCACAACACACCTCATCATACAATACCATTATGATAATGATGATTGTTGGGGTTTCTTTCGTTTTCATAGCGTGACCGAGTGACCGACCTTGAATCTTACGGAGGAGTTCTGGTGGAGCTGAGGTCGTGAGTAGTTCCTCGAGATGTCGCCTTCGTCGCAGTTCTCCTTCCAAGTTTTCTTGCGCACGCCGACGCAGTCGTTTCTCCTTCCGGAGTCGCCTCTGAGTCACGGCTGTCAAGAGGTCAAACAATATTCCCAAGGTTTTAAATCGGGTAATCCAGAAGGAGGACTCCCTTTTGATCGTTTTGTTCTCCGAAATGGAATTGCTCATGTGAGTTGTGGGTCATCATAACAAAGAAAGTTTTTTTTTTTCCCCCGTATTTCTTGGAACCGAAAGAATAAGAAGCGGATGAGTTGTGAGTGAAAGCAGCTGATAATTCCATAGGGCATAATGACGTGGGCTTGGTGTTCGTACCCACGGCAGGAATGAGAATGAAAATCGTTCACTCGTCCGTCAATCTCTCCTTTCCGTGGTCGCAAATGTGATCCCAATCATTTTAACACGAAAATTTAAACCGAGAAGCAGTTGAGTTGCGGGAAGACTTGGGGTTATGGAGCTATGTCGTAGAAAACTCGAGTCTTTTCTGGCGTTATCGTGAGGCAAAGCATGAGGCATAAAACGTGAGACATAAAAGAACTTTCCCATTCCAGAGAACAACGTCATTGAAAGTGAGTATTTTTTTAATCACCCAGGTCATTACTGATTTACGTCTGCTCATACGACTTGGATACATAGAAGACTCGAACATCATAACCTTTGCATATTTGAGGCGTATAAAAACTTCAACGACTCGGCTCTGACACGAGTAACCTAGAACACGGAGAAAATATTGACTAAATAGAAAATGTTTCAAGATTCAGGGGATTGGGAAATGGAAGGGAGTGCCTCTGTAGGCACGGGATTTTCCCGCCTGCCGGTAGATGGCAGCAAACCCCGAGATGGAATTGGGACCTTTTTCGCATTACCCTGTGACATTCAAGCCTTGCTACGTTGAAGGGGAATTCCGTGGGATCTATCGGCAAGAAACGTTCCTACTAATTCCGTACATTCTCAGTCATTACATTAGTTCATTCTTAGCCGATCTTTCGCTCAATCACCGACGCTGTTCGAGGAGCCCATGTTACTCCTCACCTCTTCATATGAGGATGGGGTAAATGATGAGGCCGAACGATGATCGAGGAAGGAACGAGAGAGATCAAGGTCTTTTGGCCAAACCTGCATCCAAGATTACGTCAGACTAAAGGCTTTCTTTTCGTGGCCCAACCTCTCCTCGCTAAATATGAAGATTGGAGCTTTTAAAGACGCCTTTGTGAATCCTGCCTCCTCCGTGCCCCCAAACCACCATGACCAAAGCCCTTCATACGCGTAAAAAACCGGTCCAAAACTGCGTGCTGATGTGAGGGTGGTAAAGAAATACTAGCCTACGTCCTAATCTCCAGCACCAGCGACTGCCTCGGGTTTTTGTTGCTTCGTGCACGTAATCTCTATGGCTTTACCTCATTATAACGCCAAACTGCATGGCATAAGGTCAAGGCAGACACGAAGACTCTGGTCCGGATGTACGAAGTCGCTGTTCAAAGAAACGAGTGACATTGACCCCTCGTGCACCCAACGCTAAACCGGTGAGAAATGGATGCAGGGTTAATTCACTCCAAACAACATACTTCCACGGTTCATCATTTCGCGGGGTAGGGAAAGCAAAATAAAAGACGCGGCACGGCTGGAATGGTGGCTGGTAGTACTCATTCCTCACAGTCTCGCAATGGGTTCATCTGTGACCTCATTTCCGCTGGAGAATACGTCCGACATTAAAGGGGTGAATCTGGTCCGGCCGTGGAGACCAATACCCATGCCAAAAGTCGGCGATCAATTATTGACTGAGGTTTTTTTGAGCAGAGCAGTGCCTCGCTCATCGCTTCCCTAACGACTCCAAAGATCGATGCGGTCCGAGCATTGTGGCTTAGGAGAAGCACGAAGGGGGCATATCATTTTGCGGCTGGACTCCTCAAGAGGCTAGTTAAGCCGTTGCTCTACTGAAGACGCCCATTGTGGGATAAGTTCCGTGACAAGCCGAAAGACATACAAACATTTATATTTTAATCATGTCTAAATTATTACCTCCGTCTTTTCTTTCCAGAGCATGACGGCACTTCTAGATGGAAGGGTGAGTTATCGAGGGAAAAGTGCAAATATCTTTTGTGAAAACATTTCCATTTCAGTCCACGAGTAAAACCGAGTACTCTCTACAGTTGAAAGACTCCCTTGGAACAATTAAAAAATACCTTCCGAATGGGAGACATATCAAACTAGCTTTTGTAGGGTGCGGTCGCCAAGCCAGCGGATGCTCAACAACTGAGCTCAGTCGTCCGTGCGGTGGTGCAATCAGCGAAGCCGATTTTTTTTTCAATTGTCCGAGCGACTCCCAAGATCGTCTAGCACAACCCGATAACGAAAAGTAGTGAAGTGATCGAATGGCAGCGCTGCTGGAACTGATGACCCCCCGAATGCACCCCCGCATTTGGGCTGTCATTCGGCGGCCATTCGGCCTCCACCCAATCGCTGCTCTTTATTCCCGCCCGATTATCGATGGACGCCGGCCGACCGTAGCCCGTAAATCCCGAGTTCTGCTTTTTCGCAACGTTCGAGAGCGCGGCTCCGAAATTTGACGTCCGATGATAGGGGGGTATTCCAACGACAAACTGACTAATGGGAGGTGAGAACCGGAACCCATTCCCTGCTCATGAATAATAATGCTTCCCCCATTCCAGCTACGCCCATGCCATTCTTCCGCTACCCCGTCTCCCTTTCCCTGACGATTTCGATAAAACATACCCTAGATCAAAACAAACGCGCTTCATCGTTTCCGATTGGGGGCGGGAAACCAGATCATGTAAACAAAAAATAAGTAAAACGTTTCCCATAGGTATTTTTTTTCCTGTGCAGTATTGACCGAAGCAAAAAGAAATGATTCTCGCGAGGGAATAAAGCGGAGATGACGGAGTGTTTGAAAGCCGTGCTGCACGCAGTTCATGGTTGCTCCAATCGTCTCACGTTGCAATTCTGCTCTAGGATTTCATGAAACTTTCTTCTTTTTTTTTCTAAATATATGTACGGGTCTTCTTTAAAAAGACGATGCCGCCTGAATCATTTCACGCTAATAAAAAAAAAGTTTTAAGTAGGCGTGGGAACCAGTGATAGCATACAGCCCCGAATGCGACGGTCGGAAGCATTCGCTGTTGGAAGATTTCCTCTCCTCACTCGAGGAATCCCATCATCGTACTTGTCTCTCCTCAGAAATTACTCTGAAAATCATCACTTGATGTTAATGGGATAGAATCCCATTAACATCCCCATCTTTGTAAGTACTATCATCTCGAGTGGAAAGTGACAATATGATCGAACCTTTCAAGCTGTCCGTCCTTCTGTTCCTTGGAACCAAATTTCCTCTGCTTTTCAGCAGGCAGAGTTGCAGCGAGCGAATTTACGAATGCGACTGCAGGTGACTATAAGCGACCAGAGAGGACAGACCAGAGGACAGACCGGAGGACAGACCAGAGGATAGACCACAAGAGGAGATCGTTACAGTACTGTGCTGACAGGTGCATCGACCGGAGGGCAGCATTACTGATTGCTGGTCGTTTTTCGACAGTAACGCAATTAACGTAATCGCAGACGTTCTCGAAGAGCACGCTAACGCGTATTTATACACCTTTTCGCTGAAAGGTTTTATGTTTCAACTCGTCAGCACAGCGCCGCATCAGACCCGAATATCATACAGAAGGTTTCCCACGAGCTCATCTCGCAGAACAATTTCCCTCGAATTCTCCTCCTATTCTCGGCTACAGAGTGAGTGCGTGGGAGATTCCGGATCTCTCTCTTACGTGGATTCTGGCCTAATGTGCCGTGAAGCAACCTTGGCAACGAGGAACTGTCGCTCTCGACGCGCAGATAATTGATTGAAGGGTTTTACGTCAGTTACAACACCGTAATTGCGCGAAATGGCACACTTTCCTTCGTTGTGCTCTTATCGAGGCGGAAAGTTTCCTGCACCCTTCGTCCGAAGAAGAATCCGCTCGTGAGGAATGCAAGGAGTTCCATCACGAATGTTTCCCAGTGTTCGTTCTACACAAATTTGGGTGAAGGAAGAAATTTCAACTATATATGGTAGTCGAGAAATGAAAAAAAAATTCAATAAATGCTTCTGTTACTGTAATGTGAATATAACGCCTCCTTTATAAACTTCAAGGCATTAATGCACATTTATCCACTAGTGGCCTACACCCAAGTTGCAGCCTATTCTATTCGGTTATGTTTTTTTCGCAGCCGACCGGTCCGATTCCCCCCCATGCTGCACTTCCCCCCCATGTTGCACTTCCCCCTCCATATTGCACTTTTCCCCCCACAGATTTCGCTTCTGAGGTCACAGATCCAACGCTAATTAGGCATCGCATCCATCACGTTTTAAACAGCAACAACAAAACGCAACCGTAATCGTTACATCTCGGCGTGCTTTTTGAGCCTGCCGAGATGCATGGGGCATAGAGAGTCGGACTTCCGCGAGGGATTAATCGCAGGGTCTTTTTTCATCGCTAAAAAGGCAGAATCGATTCGTTAGAGCCGTCTATCCATTACGTCACACCGAGCTCCAGAGCTTCATTTACTCGCACAAAGTGGCATCGCATCGCAGCCGACCGAGGATCGAGACACCATTCGTTATGTTGTTCGCATGTTTTTTGCGGAAGCTTAATGCAAAAAAAAAGGCTCGAGGCTTGCGTCCGATCGAGCGATTCGAGGAAACTGCAGCGAGAAAGTGACTCGATGAAACTCTCGTCGATGCGATGGTGCATCTGATGGAACCTACTGAGAAAATCAAAATGAATCGAGAATCGCAGTCCTTCTGCAAACATCATCATTTTGCATCATGTTCCGAGAAGGCTTCCGAAAAGTCTTCCAAGAAGACAACCGAGAAGACTTCCGAGTGATTCATTCATCTTTAGATGCGATTTGCGGACGCAGTTGTGCACGCGATCGACCCGAGAATGAATAAAATCCAGGGAAAATGAATATATTTGATGTAGCCCTCGTACTTGATGTGCCTACGAAGCTCCCTCGCAGAAATATTGGTGTAATTATACTTTAATAAGCATCGTGTCCAGAGTGAAGAAGAATCGGATGCTTGTTTGTTTGCTTTCGCACGTTTCACGAACGAAAGTTTCACTTTTTTTTTAACCCCTGCCTTTCGCCTTTTCGACGCGAAGGGGGAAAAAATATCACGAAGGGCCGAATGTGACCTCTGCTCATTGTAAATTCTGCCGTTGTTACGCCACGAGAGACGTGATTTGCTGAAGGCTGCCAGCGATATAAAAGGAACCCGGCTGTCATCTCTCTTTTCTCCCGAGGAAATTCCATCTACGAGAGAGAGGAAGGCCGGGGTCGGGGGGTCGATCACGAACCGGATCGTTTTTCCCCTCGAAAAGGTCGCCTGCATCATCATCATCGTTGTTTCGCGTCGATTTACATGATACTCATCTGGTCGTTTACGTTTCACCGCCCCGAACCGCTTCCCTAACCGACGGTTATCGCCACGACCGGCCGAGTCGTGGGATATCTCGTGCAGTCCTTCGGGTTGGGGAATTTTTATATCAATATGATATTATAATTACGATAAAAACGCATTACGCGAGACGCAGCCCCAAAACCCACACAATTTTCCAAGAAAATTCCTGCAAATTGCCAGCCCACTCCGAGCAAAAAACCGAATTCGAGTCCCGGACGGAGCTGGAAACCTTGGGAGCAACCCCATCGGCGTGTTCGGAGAGGATCAAAAGAACCGTGAAGCGAGTCGCGCATTGACACGGTGGATGAAAGGGGATCTTTGTTTCCGAGGGTTCAAGACACACACACGGAAGTGCATGAGAGAGAAAAAAAAACACGGAGGCTTTGAAAAAATGCCTGGAAGGCTTGGGGGCAGCCAGATCTCTCTTCGATAGATGAGACACAATATTTCAGAGCAACAATAGTTGATTTAAGCGGCTCGAATCCCCCCCGCTGTCCTCTCCATTATGACAGGAGAAAAAAAAAAGAGATTTTCTTTTCTTCACGAAGTCTCTTCCCTTTGATAGCGGCTATTCTCAAAGGGGGACGGAGGGAGCCAGGATGCCTTCGGGGCATTTTCTCCTTTTTTTTTCTTCCTCGGTAGCGGCAAAGGGGGACTTTTAGAATGCCGCCTCCCTTTTGTTTTAATATTGGCCACATTGTTACCTCGGCGGTGCGAGAGGTAATTGCCAAGGTGAAAAACGCTGATTTCATAGCCCCCCGCGCATTGTTTAGGGCTTGCATTGGTTTCCGATAAACAATTAGGGCGCAATGGGCCGCGAAATCCCGGCCAGATCACGCTAATTTCGAATGCAAGGGAGGTTCCGTCGTGGTCACTGCCTTTTTCCCTCGGCTTCTCCATAATGAGGGAACAGCCCCATATATATAAAGGGGGGAAGAGGAAGAAAAAATATGATTTCGCCATTAGTTTGGAGATCAATACGCGAGGGCTGGACCCAGATGGTTTAAAAATGGCTTTTCTATGGACACATATATAGGGAAAGGATTTTTTTTCTCCTCACCTCGAATCCGCTGCTCCTCGTTGAGTTGCCGTTCCGAGCCCTCTCTCTGTTCTCGTTCCCTCGCCAGCTCCATCTTCAGTTCGGCTGCGGGGAACAACGGGGATTTTATGAACGTTATAAGTACGTCCGTGATTTACGGAGGATTTGGGGCCTTGGATAAGATTGGAAACGAGCTTCCGCCTTTCGCGGTGTCAAACTTGATTTCCAGAACTCTATTGCAACTAAAATGCCCCGAAAAGGTAGCCAACTTATTTTTAAACGATCAGATTGCATCATCGTTTCGAGAAAAAATCCGAAATAGTCATATTAGAGAGCAAAAAGAGACAAAATAAAAACATGGATACGGGAAGCGAAGGGGTGCGCTGGTATTCATGCTTCCCGAAACATAAACCCATCGCTCTTTTCATGCTATACATAAAGAGCCACGAGCATCACGCGGCTTCATTCACACTTTTCAATGGGGTCCACTCGAGTAAATGTCAAGAGAGTTTCTGCCCCTTTTCTCCGGGGATTCGACCTCGTTGCGAAAAAATCCTCGCATAGTCGCGATTCCAAATGTATTGCGGCTGATGCTTTGCATTGCGGCTGATGCTTTGCATTGCGGGATCCTTCGGGGCTCGATTATAAAAGGAGGAGGAGTTCGATGATTGATCGATAATGAGCATTCCGTCGATTAACATAGCTGCATGCTAATAAATCTCGGAAAGGGGGAAAGGCCTCGCCTAACTTCTTCCCTTCCGAACGTTTTTATTGGCTGTAAAGGAGATGAAGGAGTTTGCGGAAAGGGAAAACTTGCCGAGCATGAAAAACGCACTTCGTCGTCAAAGTCCCATCGCATTAAAATCGTATGCAGATGACGCCTGATGGAGTTGGACGCCGTGTAATTTTCATGTAAATCAGGGAATGAAAAGTTGGAATTTTCCATAATGATTACAGTCTGATTCGATTGTTTGCACGGGAGGGAGGAGAAAGGGGAAATAAAAAAGGGAATAACCCAATTCCCCGTTGTTCTTTGAGTTCCATAATGCAAAAACCTTTTGTCGTGCAGCGAGTCAGAAAAAGAGAGGAAAGGCCTGCGAGGTACGAGAACGCATAGAGCACGAGATCCGAGTAAAATGCAGCACTGGATGTGATTGATTCGGAAGAAAGTTGTCTGGGCTGGAAACCGCTTTGCATAATTCCCCGTCAAACACTAATAGAGATGAATGAGGAGTTTCCCTTGCCATGGCTTAATGCGATGAGGGAAGGGAATAAGGAAAAGGGCCTTCCCTTAAAAACCGCCTGGGATCTATCTAAAGGACATTTTGACGCCTTTTCCCCACCCCGTCTCTTTCTCTCTCTCTCTTCGCTTTTCATGTCATTTTCAGTCACTTCTTCAACCCTCTCCCCTGTTTCCCTCTCCCCTGTTTCCCTCTCCCCGTTTCCTTCCCTCGTCGCTTCGGGATCGTGTTAAATTCTCACCTTTTCCTAGTGTTTCTTCTTTTTCCTTTCGGAAATGGAACCGAGCGGTTCGCACGTCTGTCGACGGCGACAATCGACCATGAGAATTTTTCCGACAGCCAGAGTTGGCAATTAATTGACAATTTCTTTTGGGAATGTAGGCAATTTCTCAATCCGCTCGCAAAATGTTTGAATGGAATCGCGTAGGACCTGGAGCATGGAAAAAGGCGACCTGATATGCCGTGTCGGTGTGACAGTAGCGAATGGAAAAACCAGTCGAAGGCATTAAAAAAATATACGAAAGGGCCTATTTGAACATACTGTATAAACAATGTGCAGGGAAAGCGAGAGAATGGAAATTACCCAGGAAAATATGACGGCTCGTGCATTTGTGTACGTTCGGATCCAAATTGAAGACCTTCATTGTTCGTGTAAAGGACAAATGCAAGGACGAAATTCGGTTCGAGCAAGGCAAAATATCTAAACTCGAGTTCTTGCCTCACCCCGAGAATTTTTTTTTTTTTTTTTTGGTCGAGAAAGCTCGGTTTCTCCACGGATTGATCCCCGGAGTGGCCGGGGACAGGGAAATGCAACGAGGAAAAAAGGGGGGAGAAAGAGAGGACACAAAAGCGAGGAAACTCGACCGCAAGAAGAAGATTGATCAATCTTCACTTCATTTTTCTCGCTTCTCTGAGACTTAATGAAAAGCAGGTCTCTCTCTGTGAACATTACATTGATAGATAGATAGCATTCCCAGAACCAGTTAATGGATTGCTTTTCCGATTGATAAATCGCGACCCACACTCCACTGCCCGCCATCATTAATTCCCATCTGAAATCCGAGGAAAATTTCATTTGCAAATTGGGGAAATACCGGATAAAAACCCCCCGTTGGAAGAAAGATGACCTGTGAGATCGTTATTCCTTGTTCCTCTTTTCCCTCTGGTTATTCATGCGATGATGCCGAGATGTCATAATGAGTTTTCCCTCAATTAATTTAAAACTTTGGATCGTTCCTACGATGCAGGAACTTCTACGAGGAAAAGATGCAGAGAGAAATGAGATTCCGATTTCTATGTTCATTTTTAGTTCGCAGGAAGTTCACGGGAATCGACAGAAGGTAATTTGGGTGCAAAAAAAAAAAAGAAAACTTCGAGCAGCAAGAATTTCTGTCTGCAGCGGGAAATCGCGGCAGTCGCAAAAAAAAATTTAATCAGGGTTTCAGCGGAGAACACGGTTGAATGAAATCTTTCTTTCCTGATGAACCCCATGTTAATAATTACGAGGAGAAATGGAACTGAAATCCTGTTATACGGGATGCATCCGACGAGGGGGAAAAAAAAAGAGACAGTGAATTCCACGCCAAAGAGGAATATTAAGGAGAAGCTTTCTCATTCTCCCCGTGCGCCTGTCATGCCGGGGTGATTTATTTCCAAATAATTACCCCGGGAAAGATTCTGCTCTCCCTCGATTCAATGCCATCGATTTTTCTCATAGAGCGAAGCAAAAAAAAAAAAAACGCACGGAGATATCTATCCCGTGGACTTTTTCCTGCATGCAATATAACCCGACTCTGGAGAGGAGAAAATCTCCCTTTTCAAAAGAAAAGGCCGGTCGAGATTTGAAATTAAAATTCTGCATAGAGGGGAAAGGGATACTCTCTAAGCGTCACGAATAATATTAATGGTCATTCAAATTCTCCCCTCCCTTATCAATCATATGGGCTTTCAAAGTCTGAATTCAGCCGAGCCCTGGCTTCCATTGATTCCCCTCAAGAGATGCGAATCCAATCGCTCCTTTTTTTTTTGTTCTCCATCGTCCATCAGGTTTTTTTTTTATTCCCCTTCTTTCCTCCGGAATCGAACAGAGAGAGTTAACTTTTCCTCCCCTCGGAAACCAATCCTAATTACGTCTCCAACTCCTCTTCCCCCCTTTCGCTTCTGAGGTCACAGATCCAACGCTAATTAGGCATCGCATCCATCACGTTTNTTTTTTTTCCCCCCCCCCCCCCCCCCCCCTCTCTTTCCCCGCACACAAATGAAAATCTTGTCCAGAAAACTGAGTTACGTTTCCGCTTCTGCAGTGGATCGAGGTCATTTCCATTCGAGGTGTTGGGACCTGGTACCAGAAGGTGAGTTTCGTTCGCGGTGAATCCTGCGTGATTTTACTCGTGTCACTTTTCGGTACTTCGCCACGTTCGCTGCCTTCATGCGACCGCGGCAGAAGTCCATAAAATTCCAATCAGAGGGCCCCTCGTGGCTACCATCGAAGTTTTTCTCCAGATTTTTGGATACCGAACGTTCTGGAATCCCAGAGGGATTTTTCGAGAAGCATGTCAGCCTTCAGATAATACCGTGATCGAAGGCGGCATTTCCTGATGCCTCGAAGCAGGGTGTGGCCCAATTATTCCTTCGCCCAAGCGACGCACTGAGTCAATACCTCGGGGTGAGGTGAAGTACGTGCCACCCTCCGGTAGCAAAGACAGATGATATACCTTCAGAAAATTCGTAACATAAGTTGATACGAATCTCTGTTAATGCGTGTAAACGTTGTAGAAGCACCATGTGGATACATGGGTACCACATGTTAATGGCGGTACTGTATCTTGTTGAACACGGGATGCCTAGTACATCATGTGATGTGTCACATGATGTCACATGACTCATGAAACACGATGTTATATTGTGCAACATTTATGCCTTTTAACGCAGGTGTTGGCACAGGCTAATTCATGTTGCATATTGTAAGGATAAAACGATCGACAGACACTCCGCTTGCAAAAAAAAAAGGTAGCAAAAAAAAAAACCGCAATTGACTGCATCGGCCTCTCGACCTCTCGCTGAAAAGATTTTTTCGCCAACTTTTGCTTTTTTTATTTTGTAAGATGAAAAAAAAGTTTGATTTTTTTCCCCTTGCAGTAGAAAGAAAGCCCTGTCTCTGTCGGACGCTTTCTCGAGTGGTTGTATCTCCTTATAGGTGTGACAAATCGCTGCCACCTGGGCGGTGCTTTCGATGATTCAGGAGACTGACGACCCTCATAAATCCTTCCAATGATGGAGATCCTTCGTAAAGTACTAAATAGCGTACTAATTTAAATGTACTTTCCTGGCTTCCGTCCGGGCCAGGCAAATTTCACCTTCGTCCCCCGAATCATCGAAAAAAAAAACCCTGGCATTTAAATTTCTGGTTTCTGCGAGGAAAAGCGTGGCAACGCAAGACCGCGTCCAAGAGCGACGCCGATCTTCCTCTCGCTCTCGGTTTGGCCAGTCAAGGAGAGGAAAATATTATTTTTCACCCTATATACACACATGGAGAAAGTGGATGGGGATTTTCATCCTCGGTCTGATTGGCACCATGTGAAGAGAACGAGGGATAGGAACCGATCGCACATCTGTGCCGATATCGCTCTCTGCAGACCGATGAGTCGAAATCGACTCAACGTGTTCAAAGTGCTCCTATCCTATTAGCTCCATTTCAGCCGTTCATCGTTTCAGTTTCATCCTTCTCTGGACTTTATTTTTATTTTTTTAACTCTTTATAACCAATTTAAATGCGCTTGAGACTTTGATATTCGACTCGAGGTGTCGTGTCGCCGGACATTTTGACTCGATTGCAGATTCGCCCGTTTTTCTTTGTCTGCTGGTTAAGCGGACTGGTTAACTGGCTTCACTTGCCTTTGAGAAAGTGACTTTGCACCCGGAACGCAATTTCGGGAGTGCGTGCCAACCTTCCGTGAGCCATACGCGTCAGCCGTGTCGGATTGATTCCGTGCGTTTTCGAATTGAATTCGCACATTCTCGAATCGACTCCACGAATTTCCGAAGTCCGAGTTTTAAATAATCGACTCCGCAAGCATTCGCGAATCGATTTCGTGCCCCAGATTCTCGAAGAGGATCGCCTACCTTTCTCCAGCTGGACCTGTCTATCGGTCTGTCTGGCCGACTCGGCCGCGACTCGAAGGAGACCTTCGATGTTCCTCAGCAGGGTCTCCGTCGACGACAATTGGTGGACAGAGCCGAGGAAAGAGGAGTAGAGCTGTTCGGGGGTGATGCCGCCCGTCTCGCCGCTCTTTCCAGCCCCACCTACGAGAAGGGAAAGAAAAGAAGAAGAAAAAAAGAGCGAGAAGACAAGATAGATTAAAATAATGATCTTTTATGACTAAGCAGAATCTGGGAACAAAGCGCCGCGGCGCGTAGACAGCTGGCAGCAGAACCTTTTTTTTTTCGGTCCATCCAGCTGCATTGCGGATAATGCGGAGAAGGGGGACCGAATGGAGAGAAAATTTGACTCTTACCTGTAGGTAAGCCTTTGTGTTCTTCGAATTCGGTTTCGGAGTAATCCTCGTCTTCCTCCTCTTCTTCTTCTTCTTGTTCCCCGTCTCCGTCGCTGGCACTCTCCCCCCCTTTCTTCGAGAGGTTCAACACTGGGCTGTTCACCCCGTTCGCTGGAAAGTTTCCAAAAAAAAATCCTCCGTCTGAACAGGAAATAAATAGAATGAGTTCGGAATTCCGACCGTTGAACAATCCAAATCGCTAAATTTTGTTTTAAAAATCCTTGACATCTGAACGTTTTAAAAGCATCAAAATTTTCAATCGTCCAATTCGCTAAATCCTGGTTGCGAAATGTTCATTTTGTGTCGCTAGTGGCCGACCTTTGTTGAAATAATTGCCAATTTCATGCCGTCTCGCTTACGCGTTTCCAAAACCTTCGTGTCATCCTGATTTAACTGAATATTTTGCATTTCTAGTTTCATTAAGCCTCATGCGTGCAGCATGAGCCCAATCTCTTCGAACACAATGACTCTGCGAGTTTTCTCCCTGCACACATCTGTCTGGGTCAGATGCGATCGATATCCGGCAATTAAGCCCTGTCATTACGGATGCAAACGACAGAGATCCCTCCGCCCGACAAGGGGGAAACGAAGTTTCCCTCTCCCCGCGAAATCCGCTGGCATCGCGATCGTTTCCCCTCTTCGGTCTCGATTGAGGCTGCCGGAATGAGTCGCTTTATTTTCTCCTTTGACGAGATTAGATTCCCAGAAAGTTATATATATATTACCATGTTTATCTATGTAGATCGATGCATGTGTGTTCCGATGGAAATGCTCGTCGGTGCAAAAATATGTTGGATTTCTTTAATTTTTAGTAAGGTAAAGAATTGCATAAAATCAATGAAATTAGATAAAGAAGTGAAATAAAATAAAATAAATACAGAAAAATATAACGAAATAAGATAGCTGCTTTAAAAAAAAAAGAAACATATAGGAGATAATGAAATTATATAATTACTATAATATTATCTGCCCGGAGTTTTTGGCCCGGCCCCCTAATATCATTATGGAAAAGGTAGCTCGATGATTATCACGAAGCTGGAAATGTTTCACACACACACACGTACACACACACATATATGGAGTCAGCAGGTCTCTCTTATTCTCGCAGCTGGAAGGCGCCATTAGTCCCCTAATCATCCGGGATTGTCCTAATGATGCAGGAATCATGGGAACGGAAATTTATCATGCCTGCTTCGTGAAAGCCTATAATTTTAAAGCAGGAGAGAGGAAAAAACGACGACGACGACGAATGGAAGCGACGAAAATCCGGCCCAGTCGGAACGAGGGAAAAAAGCCGCATGCGTACACAATGGAGCGAATGGAGGGGTATTATTATTATGGGATTGATATGGGCATTGCAGGGAGGGGCTGACTCATACATACGGTATATTACGACGACTATCTCCATGATTGTATTCTCGGGATAACTCGCCCACGCGGCATTCCAGCGACTGACCCTCATTCTCTTCCACCATCCTCGTTTTACCTCCTCCACCGCTTTATGCTTGAGCGGGCGAGGAAGGTCGTGCTCGGGGACCGATACCGGGAAACGATTTTGCTTCGTGGAGAGACGAGAAGGCTCTCTCTTCCTGGGTCGTACTCCGACGAGAAAATTCGGTAATGATACGAAGGAACTTCAGTAGAAGGTCCAGCTGGACTCCTGGCGTCGCTATGTAGATTAGCTTTTCTTCTCGTAACACACTCGTGACACCGCAGGGCGGCGCTTATTCCTCCATAGGGAAAAACGTTGTTCGGTTGCTATGCACAACTTCAGCTCGGCCATGAATCCTTTTGCAAGGATTACTTCGTTTCAAATTAAGTGGGGTATTTATCGGTCATAGCAGATAAATAGTCTCTTAGGCCTCATCGGCACCAGGAAGTATTCTCTGCCACTTTTCTTAGCAAGTCGACTTTTTCGACTTGCAGTCGACGAATACATTTTTTTATGTGAGGACGTCTTCGAAAGTTATAAGTGCAAGGTATTTTTAATGCCGTGGAATAAATCCTTGTGAGGTTCCTTTTTTGAAAATATTATTTTGCAGCATGCTTACGTTTTCTTTGCAAGGAACACATATCGTGCGGACGAGCACCGATACCACAAAACTCCATAACTTTCAAAATCTCCAGTCCAGAACGTCATGGAACTTAGTAACCATCAGGCAGCGCTAGGAAGCCACTATTCAGCGCTAGGAAGCCACTATTCAAGCCGCTATTCTGAAATAAGTATTTCGCGAACAGACCTCCAAAACCAGACACTACTACCACGTCGCGGACGCATTGCAACCGAACTATTCACCTACTGATGGGAACTATTCACCTACTGATGAAGCAGATGGATGCGCGGGTGAACGTGCGATGAATAGAAACCGGGACAATAACGTGTCAAAGTTTCTTTATTCAGTTCATTACTCAACATGGAATGGCTGTAATATTACGAGTGGGCTTGGCACCCACACCGAGATAAAATCAACATATCTGTCTGAAGTGCATTGTTTCGCTGGTAGCGGATTACCTCACAGGAATGCGGTTTTACGAGTGGTCCATCTGCAAACGTTTTTTCCTCGTTGCATGCCGTTTCAACTATGCCATCGTGTGGTTGAACTAGTATTTAATTATAGTGAGGGAGGGGGGAAATCCTGACGTGAGACAATTTGTGAGCTTCCCCAAAAGAAAGAAAACACTCATGTAAGCAGATAATTTTTGCAGTTGCGAAACCGACTGTAATGCGTATTGCCAGTTACAAGGTTGTATGTGTGGGCAGAGGACAGCAAAGCGAACGGTTTCCATCAAACTATGATCCCCAGAACAGGGCAGGGGTGCATCCATAAAATCCTCAAGAGATCTATGGAAGCCGAAACCAGGCGGGATTTTCTCGGATTTCCCCAATTTTAGTTTCCCTCAAAATACCGGATGGCGCAAAAAGTGTTTTGTTTGAGGCTTTATAAAATTACTGTAGGTTTGTCTATTATTTCGTATCATTAAGAAAAAACTCTTAACCTTATAGCTATCGTTCTGTGTTCAAAGGACCCAATACAAAATGTAGCCATTTGTGTAGGCTGCGCAGTAAACTTGTTAATCCCGACACTCGGTATATTTTTATGAAGACATGTGATAGTAATTAGGCAATGTATTTTGAAGAGATTCTTTGGGAATGAAGATATGAAACAAAGAGCTTAACATATGACTATCCGCATTCTGGTAGTTACAGGGTTAAATTTGTTTCATGAAAACTTTGAAGTCTCGAGGCTGTTCGAGTAAAGAGTCGTAGAAACTTCGATAAGAAAATTCGGCTTTCCCACTATGGGAATTGCCGCTTTCGGCAGTGCTCCACAGACGTGTCTCACTTATCGCCAAAAAGCCGCTTCTCCTGGCTGCATTCTTATTGCAATGTTCTCGACTGTGCAATGCCATCACATCGTATCATTCAAAGGAAAATTCCCTGCGTGAAAGGGGTGTGATTGGCCGGAGAGAGAAGAGATTTCACGGAACCGAGTCCATGATTTAATACGGAACTTATACTATTCTCTTCCCCCTCCAGTCCTTACACACTAAAAACATAATGAAATTCAAGCCCCGCCTTCTCACCTGGAGCCCAAAGACGCTACTCGATCAAGAACACTATGACGAGAACGCAGCATAGAAAACGGCTTTCTTGGCGCTAAATAAAGAGAAATCTTTTGAGCAATGCCGAGACTGCATCCACCCGAAGCGTGAAAAAAATTTAAATTTACGACTGCATCTCGAATGACCGCCGCTTTTTATCCGGACGACCTGCGTTGAAAACGTCGTGATGGGTTTCGTGGGTCCCTTCCACGGCTTTCCTTTCATCCTTGAAGTCTTTTCGAAGCTCGTCGGAACTGGCTTTTGCTGTTTTCGTTGATTACTTCATTAAAGGGTAGTGTGAGAGTTCAGCTGCATTCGAGAGAATTCAACTCTGGCAGCCACTGCTTTAAAAAAAATTGTAACTTGTAGTTTCTTGAATTGCAGTTGCTTGGAAGGTGGCCGTAACGAGACTCAAGCTACGTTTTTTCACGCAGTAACTTAGTGCAACTCGACAGGGATCAAATTGCAAGTGAACTTGGTTGCATTTCAAGAGTGACTTGGGTCCACCCGAGACTGCATCTTGGTCGGCACAAGCTGCAAAACCTTTGGGCACCAGCTTAAAAAAATTTCAAGTTGTCGCTTGACGGATGTTTCCCTCTATGTATGAAATCTGAACAACATTCACGCATATTAATCCTATAGGTGAGATCTTACACGAAGCGTTGAAATAATCAATCAGAAAATATGCAGTGACCCAAACGAGACGCGGAATATTTCAGTGTCGAGTTTCTTGGCGTTTCGTTTCTGGATTTCAAATTTATTCCGTAATCATCCCGCGAAAGCCATTCGAATTTCTCATCGATGCATTTGCAGCGAAAACAGTGCGTTTCTCTCATTCTCGTGGGGATCCCGTCGTCTCATCTGCGGCAAGCCCTGAGCCTGCATATTTGCATGAAATTTACTCCGAAATCCTTCGTACCTCCGACCGGTTTAATGTCGAGTCCTCTGCAGGAATAAATTCCTCTCTCTTGCTTCTTTTAGGCCTTTCCCTCAGACCAGGATCAGACCGGAGCATAATGGGATCCCGGCTGCCGGCTAGAAATCCGGCCCTGCCGTAGCCCCAGGAAAATGCTAAAAGGGGCAAGTGGGAGGAATTTATTCCCGCAGTGGACCGTAGAGACCGTGGCATGCCCATGGCAATAGCTGTTTCTGACACCTTCCAGCAATCGGTGGAAAGCAATTGTTTTCCTTCTGGAACCCTCGACGGGATTCCTTCGTTTTCTGTTTGCACCTGGTGCAAACGGGTAATAAAACGGATTCCACCGATCGTGTCAAAAGGCAACGGGAAAACTATTTGCACTTGGGCCTTGTTTAGATTATTTTTAACGCATTTCCACGCCATAAAATGCTAACGTAAATGTAAACTTTAATCGCTTTCATAATATTTGACTTCGTATCCTCGAACTCATATCTCTAACCCTTAACATATGTTCAAGGATTTTCTGGGGTGCCCTTCCTCATTTTTCACCCATCCCCTTCCTCGGGGTTATTTTCAATCCCGGTATTTCTCACGTGATTTTATTGACGAGCATCGATTACGTCTTTGCCCTTCTAATCTTTGACCTTGACCTTGTCTACATTGGAATCGATGGGCATGACCCTCTCAAATTTATCTCTCACCACGATGACGGTAAGTCAGGGAGTCGGAATGCGAGAAATGAGCGAAAATAAAGAGAGAATCGTTCACAGTGTAATTTGAGAGGGGGGGAGGGGGAGGGGAAGGAGGAGGGGGGGAGGGGGGGGGGGGGGCGAGGGGGGGGGGGGGGGGGGGAGGGGGGGGGGAGATTATAGGTAATAATACAGGAGAGCCAGGTCTGGGAGGTGATAGATTGTTAGCAAATGGTCAGTTAAAAAAGGTAATAGGCTCGTTTTTTACTTCAAATCCAAATGCTGTAAAGGCTGTTCAATCTGGTGCAATTGAGGCCGAACTTTTGCCACAAGGCACTTTGGCAGAAGCTATTCGTGCGGGTGGGGCAGGAATTGGTGGTTTTTATACTCCAACTTCGGCTGGAACAAAAATAGCTGAAGGTAGAGAAACCAAAGTCATTAATGGTGTAGAACAAGTTTTTATAAAAGGCATTAGGGGCAATGTGGCTTTCATTCGTGCTTGGCGAGCTGATACTGCAGGAAATTTGCAATACCGTTTGACAGAGAATAATTTCAACAAAGCCATGGCCACTGCTGCCGATTTGGTAATTGCCGAAGTTGAACTCGGGAGATTTTTCTCTCGGAGGGGAGTCCGAAGGAGGAGAGGCGAAAACGGCGGAGCATCATCATGCATGATGCGAGTTTTCTTTCCGCAGATTTTTTCCCACGCCCCTGCCGCATTAATTAACCCTTACAAAAAGAGGCGGCGGTTCCAAATCCAATGAGAATCCTTCTTTCCTCTCTAAAATTGAGGAAGCGAACCCACTTTCCATTTCGTCACAGACCGCGAGTAAAGGCAGAAGAATGAAGAAGAGGGTGTATCGAAGGACATATCGCGGAGGGGGAAAAAAAAAGGAAGGACCCTCCTTGAAGACGTCATAGAGATAGGATAGAGGGGCATCACCATAATGCATGAAGCTTAATCGACAGATCGAGAAGAAGAAAGAGGAGGGGGAACCAATCCAAAGCAGACTTTTCCCTCTTTCTGGTCGATATACATACGGTTAGTGCAGGCATAATGGTGCCTCTAATGTCTTTCCGTGCACCTCTTTTTCCCCCCATTGCGTGCAAATCTTTTCTGCCCTCCGCGGATCGGAGGGAACCGGCGAGCCGACAAAAAATCTCTTCAATCCGTTTCGAACGAAGACGGACGGGATCGATGCGGCCCTGATTAGGCACCGCAATTAGAGAGAATCTCTCTCTCTCTCTCTCGCGGAGGAAATTTATTCATAAATCCGCGTGGGGCTCTATTATTAAATTGAAAATTCATGCCGGGGAAGAGAGAGACGCTGCACAGCAATCAGGGCTTAAGATAGAGAGAGATAGAGTTTTATCGGCTGTCTCCGAACCGGTATAGGATGATTAATGTCTCCCTGGAAACCTGGTCTCCCCAGCTCATCCATCTTGTTTTAAAAAGCCCAGTCTTCTTCTCCTTAGTCTTCCTGCATTGCATATATGTGGAACAGAGAGACTTCCTTCTCGTTTGCGGGGAAACAAATACAAGAAGGGGAAATCAGAAGCTGCAGCTGGGGGAAGCCGAGGCAATTTTCAAATATTGCTTTTCCTGTTGACACTTCTCCATGATAAATGGGCTCCTTTAATCACTTTTCGACAAATCTTCTTCGCACTGCATGTTGTTTCCAGCTTCTCTTCTCCGTCTAATTGCCTTCCCGGCAGCAGCTCCCCGTGCAGCCGTAAATTAAATAATTAATATGGATTCAAGAAATTACCTCGACCCAATTAAAATCGGGGATTTCAATTACGGCCGGAAAGACAAATCCCCATAGGATTCTCCCGGGTAATCCCTTTGAGAAGGAAGGCATGAAAGGAAGGGGGAAAAAAAAGAAAGTTGCATGAAACAAAAGGGAATGAGGGGAGATGAAAGAAACAGGGGGAAGAAAAAAAAAAAGGAAACTTTTTTTTTTTAAGAAGGATATCTCAAAGCAGAGCAGCGTGAAACCACAAGAGGGGATAAGGAACAATTCAAATAATACACCCAGCTCCCCATATCCGTTCTTGACGGTTTTTCAAGGGCGAGATTCTCCTTCATTCCCTCCTCGATTTGTCTTCATATCCATGGTCGTAAAAGAAAAATGCCAGGGGCGTTCCAGGATGCATCAGACTATAGGTCTTTTGTAATTCAAACAGCCCGCTCGTTTTGCACTAGGGGTATGTGCACATGCATGATGTCCAAGGACGAAGCCATCTGCTTTTTATGCGGAGCAGCCAGGCTTCTCGTCCTTGTCGTAATCTTCATAAATTTATTTTTTTTTCATGCTAATTTCGCATTTTTCCCTCCAAATCATGTGCTTGAAAGTGGAATCGAAG
Source organism: Darwinula stevensoni (assembly GCA_905338385.1). NCBI lineage: Eukaryota > Metazoa > Arthropoda > Ostracoda > Podocopida > Darwinulidae > Darwinula > Darwinula stevensoni. Next base: position 61,949 of record CAJPEV010001499.1, read on the forward strand.
AGCGATTCCAAATTGGGAGCGGGGAGAACAGGTTTCGTTCTATGGAAATTTGCTTCTCGGTCGGCTTCGTCGATTCCCAACACAAAATCTCGCGGCTTGAATAAAATTTTCGGAACTCGACTCACTTGAGGGAGCCGAAAGGGTGGTACGGCCGAGCGACAGCGGCAGCGGCAGCGGCAGCCGCCAGGTGCTGACTGGACACCGAGACCGGGAAGCCAGCGGCTCCCGACGACGACATCATCACGCTCCTCACGTCGGCGGGGGAGCCATGGTGGGCCCCCGGATGGGGGTTGAACCCGGCGCTCAGCAGCTGCATGGCGCTCAGGTGAGTCGGAGGCTGGTTGTACCCGTTTGCCAACAGTGGGCTCTTTTCTGTGGGGGGAAACGGGTTCTCGTTGGTTAGGGGTCTGAAAGTGCTCGATTCGTGCAATAAACAACTTTTTTCTTGGTTTTCTTATGGATATCGAGGTGAAACTGAAAGAATTAAGAACAGTTTTGGATTTCTGGAAGCATGGCCGACACGAGTGCGAAGGGGGAGCACATCGAGCGAGTTTTACAGCCAACGCAGGCTTGCAGAGTACGGTTGAAGACCCGTGGACAACATACGTGATGCGTGCTCATCAGAATTAAAGGGTGCAGCGTGGGAACTTCGAGGCTTTGTATGCATTCGTCAAAAAAAAATTCCGTGGGAATTCGGAATGGCGTCATGGATAGATATTTCCGAGGCTTCGAGCCTTTATCTTACTCCTTTAGTTGTACAAACGCGAGCAAAATCGAAGACCACGTTCGACTGTAAACCTTCGAGCAGAGCCTTTGCGTTGGCACCGTCGCAAATGGATCTGCGAATCGGTTTTTCGTGCTCGAGGACACGTCGCCTTGAAAATTGTTAAGGTGTTTATCTGTGACGTCATTCATAATCTCCTTTACGAATGCGAGGCCTTAATTTTGAGCTGCAAAAAAATAATCAGGAATTCGTGCTACATTTCACTTTAAGATCCAAAAATTCTGCATAAAAAGAGAACAATGAAGGTGTCTCAGATTCGGCAGACCCGACTGCCATCCTTCGCGAAGAAAGACGGCAGGCCAACTTTCCATCGCATTTTCGCGAATTGCGGAAAAGCCTCGAGTCGACCATAATTCAGATCCAAGGAATAGCACGAATACTTGCCAAAGAAAATTTAAATATCCAATTCGATTCCGAGAGTATAACTTCTCCCTCCCCCTTTTTCACCGAGAACAAAAGGAAACGATGCCGTACCTTGAAGATGCCCATTCTCGTAGGTGGGAAAGTCCGTGCCGTTCGCGAGGCGGGCCTTCTTCAGGCGGAGGTACTCGTGGGCGGCGGCGGCGGCGGCGGCGGCCCCGGCGGGGAAGCCCTGCAGGGCGTGGAGGGGCGAGGGGAGCCCGAAGCTTCCCACCGGTGAGCCGAGCATCGATGCCCGCTTGGGGGGCCTCCCGGGCCTGGAACTGACAGGGACATTTTCAATCTTTCTGAGTCGTTTTCATGTTTTTTTTTTCTCTCAAAAATTTAATTTAAAAAATGCGAGAAATTTTATTATTTTTGTTGAACGTGTTTATTTCTGTTTTCCACTTTTATAAACAGTCTTTTGATTTTCGTATTAAATTTGCCTCGACGTGTAAGCTATCCCGTTTTTATTTCCGCGCTGTCAATATTCCCCATTTTTTCGATAATCTTTTCAATTTCCCAACTTTTACATTTTGTCTGCGACGCGACGTCATGCAGAGGGTCGGAGCCGATTTTTTACGCGGCCACAAAATCGGCTTTATTACGACGACAAACACACGCAGAGAGACGGAGCATCGGAGCCGTGTCAATAGGATTTGGCACTGCAAACAAGGCATAAAACGCGGGCACCGGGGGGAAGGGAAATTTTCTCCCGCAAGATAATTATTGGCGCGATGCCTCGGCTCTCGTTTGGAATTCAATTTTGCCGCCTTTAATAAAGAGGGCAGGTGTAATAAGGCCCATGTAAATGAGTGGGCTTTCGCACAAAGACAGCTCAAAGTCTGATCTCATTACGCGCGAGCGAGAAGGGGAAGAAGAGCGAGCGAGAAAACAGGGAACGGGTGACAGGGCACAGATACAATTAGTGACACCGAGATAAATAATAAAAAAAAATAAATAATAAATACACATCTATCTCTGGAACTCCTTTTGCTTACATAGGAGGCGCGGAAAGAAGCGAAGATCCCTTTCCCCCTTTTTCCTGGCTTCCATCCATATACACACATCCAGACATTCATTGACACGGGGACCCCGAGGTTACTTCAAAGGAAACAAAGTCGTTCGTATCATCACCCCCCCCCCCCCCCCCCCCCCCCCCCCCTTTTCAAAAGCGAGTATTGATTAATGTCTTTGATATCTGTGAAAGAATCATCTCTGAGGGGGACAATGGATATCATCTTTCATTTTCCCTTTGCATCTTTTTGCGGGGGGGATTTCATAGATCTATGTATAAAGGGGATGAAGGCTGGAAATCTATAATAGCATCATTGAGTCCTGTTTCATTAATTTCGCTTCTCCTTTGCATGCCTCTTTGAAAAGATTCTTCTTCTTCTTTTCTCTTCTTCCTCTGCAGCTCAGGGCACAAAAGAAATTAATAATTTATTCCTCATCGCTTTTCCTTTCCCCCCTTTTTTTCTCCCCCCTCCCCCTCC
>CAJPEV010001500.1:0-64572 GCA_905338385.1 Darwinula stevensoni
TGGAGTCTAGAGAGATCTGAGACTTCGCTTCTCCCCCGCTAATTTACCATCTATAAGAACACGCAACCTTCCTGATTACCATCCGATCACATTGGGTCTGATCCCCATATGTAGCGAGGCATTCGTGCCCCATATCTTGTGACCCCCTGGGGTTCGCTACAATATAAGTAGGAATGTAAAGGTAGAAAAGTTGTTTTGCTATAGTTGGGATTTTGTTATGTCCTCTTCTCTAGGCTAGGAGCCGGTCATAGCCTGCCTGTTGTATTTGATGGCTTTGGCTATGGAAGACATCATGGTTTTTACTTTAATTCAATCCTTGTATATATTTGCACAAATTTATTTATTATTACAAATACTTGAATGGGCAGTGAAACTGCTCTCATTCAAGGCATGCCTATAGATTGAATAAAAGAACCATTATGCCCCTCCCAGTCAAAGCTACCCCATGGCAACAGGTAGGATATCCCTGACTTTTAACCATCAGTGAAGGAACCTTTAGGAGGCGCGAATCTTCCTGTGAATGCCGATCACAGACAATTCTACTTTAAACGTGATTTTCTCGAGAAAAAAACATCCTGGCTTTTTACCCAGAGTCCTTCGGTTCCAGTTTTGAAGAAAAAAGAAGGTACTGACCCCCTGGCAAATTTCTTCTTGAATTCGCCTGTATTCTCCCTTGTAACCCTCGTTCTGCTCCTTGACTATTGCCAACATTACTCTCCGGCGGGCATCAAGAGGCTCTTGCTCCCCAGGAGGCACTCGCTCCCCAGGAGGCACTCGCTCCCCAGAAGGCTCTCGCTCCCCAGAAGGCTCTCGCTCCCCAGCCCTCGCTTGAGTTCGCCTCACATGCCGCCGAGGAGAAGTTGGAAAACTGCTGCACCGTTCCATGGGTCCTGGGTATAGCCTTTAGGTTAGCACGATCTCACGACAATGAATCTTACCTTTGGCTTTCTCTATTGTTGCTCCGGCGCTCTGCACCTTGAGGGTTGAAGATGCGAGATTCGGATCCCCAGCAAACAAGGCTACGTTGGACCAACGTTGTATCAACGCTCAGAACGTTTATTCAATGTTGATTCAACATTATGTTTCAAATTGTTTGCTGGGTCGGGATGTCAGGAAGCATCTCGGCCCATTAGGACATCCAGGTCGAGGTCGAGGTCGTTTAAAAATATCCAAGGCTTACAGCCGTCTCTAGATGGACGTCCTCCCCCGGGAGTAGATTTCCTCGGAGGTGGGACACCCGGGCGGTTGGCGGTCCCGCGGGGGAGGGGCCCCGCTCGCAGGCGCGCCCAAGGCCGAAGGCCTGACCCGGCTCCATACATAAGCAAATATCACCAGGCGCTGAATTGGACGATACCGCCGTCGCGCGCGCATCCGTTCGGACGCAAAGTCGAGGCCCCGAGGAACTTTTTTTGGCGCCGATCCGCTCGCGCTTCGCGGCGTGGGCAGCGCGAAAGTGCGCGGTCGAACCGGGAGTGCGTCGCACGGGTAGGGAACGGCAGCTGCGGGGAGTGTGTGCAAGGTCACGGATCTGCACCAAACAACAAAAACATGCCACCATGGCGGGTCGCGCCCACGCGTTCACCGCGTGGACCACGGGTGTGATCGAAGGAGATTGATGGGGCGGAAGAGAGTGGGACGAATTTTGCGAGAGAAAAGCATTCTCCCTCGGCCGTTGAACTCTGACTTTCACTCACTGATCGAAACGCGCACCAGTAGTTTGGTGCCCTCCTTACTTACCTCCTTACTTCGTGCAAGCCTTTTCCAGGGTCACATCGGGTGATTGAATAGGAAATTTTCCTCTCTCATTTGGTTTGTTTTGTTTTGTTTTTTTTTTCTCTCTTTTATTTCATTGATTTTTTTTTTCCCAGGTCTTTATAGCTGGGTCTTATGTTGTCTCTATTTTTCTGTATTTATTTTCCCATCAATGCTCGTTTATTGCGTTCTGTGCAAATAGGTAATAGGCGTTTTGCTGTGCGGCTGTAAGAACCAAAGCTGGATGGGAAGATGGAGGGCCGTAACGTGCAGCATCTGTAGCGAGGCAGAACCACCTCTCAGTCACAATTCAAGGACGTGTCGTCTGCGAGGTGGGAAAGAAGCAGTTGCAAGCTCAGTGCCAGGAGGCATAGGAGTTCCGTTTGATGAGGTCAGTGTGGATGTTGCAGGAAGTGGGGATGTGGATGAAGTGAGTTGGGAAGTATAAGATGTTGTCCCTCAATATTTGATTGATATTCATGGACAGAAGCAGAAGTCCTTGAGCAGCCATAGTCCAGCAAGCTTGGGAATTCTCTGACAGAATATATATATATATTGAATATATACAAGGGTCACTTGGAAAGTAATGCACATATATGTTTTTCTCACTCTGTATTGATGATAATTACATGAAATTAACAAGTAATGTCCATCAGGGTTTTGCGATGAACCACCTATTTTTCGACATGGTCACCTTTACGGGTAATGCACTTTTCAGAACGTTTTACAAGAGCATGAATTCCATCCCGAGAGAAGCTCTTGCCCAGGTGACGAAGTCACCTTCAGACTGCATTCTTCACATCCTCATCATTCTGAAAGTGATGTCCTCTGTGGTCTTCATTCATGGGTTCGAAGAGGTTGTAGTCAGACGGCGCCAGGTCCGAAACATCAATTGGCATAGCACCCAAGTGATGATATGCCTATCATTCACCCACTTTCTTGAGTGCTGGCAGTGATGGGTCGTCCTGATCGTGCCTTGTCTTTAACCCTCGTCTCTCCAGATGTGAAGCAACTCACCCATCGTCTGATAATGCTGTCATCAACGCAGGCATCACCATAATAAACTTTCCAGTGGCAGTGGATATCTGCAGGATTTACACCCTCGCAGCTGAGGAATTCAATTAATGCTCTCTGCTTTTCACCCACCTGAAGTGTGGCTGCCATTTTGAACATGTCTCCTGCTTGTGTCTCCCAGCAGATATTTGTCAAACTTGCGAATTTTTGGCAGGAAAGTTCATTATTTACGCAGAAAATCTTAACTCAGACCTAGCATGCATACTTTCCGAGCGACCCTCGTATATATATATATATATATTGCATGCTCCAGTCAATTTTTGACCATTATGTCCAGGAAAGGGGAAGGGTATATTCCCCCAAAGTGTGATGCATTTACCAAGGCTTGGGCCAAGGAATTCCTATGAGGTGGTCATTTGAGATGAGGGGATTCTGTTGTTGGGAACCCTTTAAAACTCTGATTTGTAGCATTTTGAAAGGGGGAAGTTTTATGTATGTGTTGTGATGTGAAGTTAGACATCTTCATCATTGATGCCTGTCAAAGTAAACACTGAGGGAGAAGATGGTGTGTTAAGACTTAGGAGGCTGTATACTTGAAATCAGTGGCTGTCCCTTACAGTGTTGTAAAACACTGTGTCTGGATATAGGAAATGTTGATGCCCACTCAGGTCGGTTGTGCTTGTGAAAAGTGAAAGGGTTGAGGAGGATTTCAAATTAGGGATCTCAACAAGTGTCTATATGAGGGGTGTTGAGTATCAGTACAGGGACTGTGACTGAAAATCATTACATTTCATGGATGTGTCTTCTTTGGCCATCTTGCCATCAAATGTCTCTCTTTGGTTGTGTCTCGCCGAAAAGGGCGCAAGAGGGGAGATAGAATCCCATACTTTTCATTGCAGACCGAGGGGAATCATCCATTTCTCAATGAGAGATAGTGAGCGTAGTGTGAATGTGAACTGATGGGAATCCCTATGTTCATAATTCAAACATGATTCACCATCCCGGATCTGTTAGGTGGATAAGGTTGAAGACCTGTAATAGAGATTTAAGGGAAAGAAAGATGGCTTGTCCAGGATACTGAGGAGTGTTTCTTATTGAAAGTGGAATGTGGTGCCATTCTTGTGGAAAGTGAAAATATGTTCCCCAGACTTTGTATATTGTGTATGGCTTACCAGAGCAGGTGTGTAGTATTTGGCACAGGAAGGATATACTGGGGCCATGGATATTGGCATCAGTGGTGATGTGGCTACAGATGGAGTAGGGTGTGGGGAAGGTGGAGAGCAGGGATGTGGTTGACGAGAAATGGTACTCTTGTATATCATGCACCTGTACTAGACAGGACAAGGGAACTCAAGCCAGAGGTTGGCTGTCCAAGGAATCGAACTCACGACACCATCATCTGGTGGATCGTGATCCCTACATTCAAACCACTAGACCACTGTACTTGCAAAAAAAAGTTGGCTTGGTAAGTCTGTATTTGAATGCGAGCGCACGATCCACACGGTTTGACCCTGCCCCTACCCCGATTTCACTGTGGATTATTGTGTTGAAATGGGGTCAGTTTTTATTTATTTCGTATAAAGAGGATTTTTGCATGCCTTCACACTCTGGGCCCAAAGAAATACATAGAGAAAAAATGAAATAGATAAATATGTTATTATAGATGGAAGAGTGGGTGATTGGAGATTTTGGTTTAATGGTTTTGACCTTTAAGACCACAGTATGCTTCATATTGAGATTGAAAGGGTGGATATATATTGACAAACAAGGGGTGATAATGTGATTGGAGTGTACAGCTGTGAGAATTCTTTCAGTGACAGTGCCATCGAGGTGTTGCAGTGACAGTGAGAAGTTTTGAGTGATATGTTTTGATTTGAGATGTGGGCATCTGATGTAAGTAGAAGATGTAAAGTTCAAATGTCTTGTGAGGTGAAACATGTTTTATGAGCCTGTGACTTGTGGAGGACTTGTATCAAAGGGAGAAGTAAGGCTTTTAGGTTTTTTTTAAATTTTGTAGTGCAAGTTTTGAGAGGTGAAGTTAAACATCTGGCATAAGAAGGAATACTTTCGCAGAGGAAGATTTTGTGTCATTTTGCACTTCCGAGTGTCTCTTGGGGGGGGGGAGAGAAGGATTTCGGGGACAGTGTGTGTGATTCTGGAAGCATTTTGAACATGGCATGTATTGTGTGCTTGGGGTTCTTTCTGTGTAGGGAGTTGTGGACAATGCAATTGATGAACCCTTGGAGAATGAGGAGGTCCATTTGACAACCTTGCCAGAGGAAGAACTGCCTCACTGTTGGAACTGTTTCCGTACTCCATGCAATGAAATGGTTGTGGTGCTAGAAACAGTGAGCACAACTGGTGACAAATTCCTGTGTTGGCGGTACGGTGCCATCAGGCGGAGGAGGAGGGTGCCAGACAGGGCAATGCTGTGTGTGGAGTGTCTGCACTATTTGAAGGAGGATGGGCTCCATTGGAAATATGCTTGGCCTGCATGTCTGTGGTCATTGGTAAATGATCGCAGAGGACTGGCATCGGCTGGTGGATCATTTGAAGTGGATGTACATCAGGTGTGGGCCTGGATTCCTGAGTCATTGAGGGAATCATGGCAGCCCTTTCAGCTCCAGATGCACAGAGACGTTGTGGAAGTTATTAGAAATGGCCCTCCATCACCAGTGTTTGCAGATTTTACATAACAAAAGCAGGAGTTGAACAAGGACTTGGTGTCTGGAACTGGTGCAGTTGATGGGAGCTCTGAATCAACATCCAATACCGCAGGTGAGGTTTGAGGCAGGATTGCCTTGTCTTATTGACACAGAGGGGTTCTGGCTGCTGCTGATGAGTGTTTCCATCTGGGAGCATGTTGCAATTTCAGTAGCTTGTTTCAAAATTGAAAGTAGTGGTTTTGGGGGTATGGTGAGAAAGTACCATGGTGTGAGAATGTACCATGAAAGTACATGGCCACATGTTTTAAGAGGTGGAGATGGAAGGGGTACTGATCAGGCATTCATGGCTCAGCATGTCCAGCTTGCAGGCGGGCTTGAACCAATGTGTAACCTGTATGTCTGCTGTTTGTGATGATGTTGGTATGAGTATTATTGGGGATTCATGCATTGGTTTTAAGAGGGGGGGGGAGCATTGTAGTCAGCACTGGACTGATGTGTTTGGGTCTAGTTTCAAGGAAGGAGTCATGGTTAAAGTGAAGCACAGATGTGAAGAAAGGGGAGGACTGTTTCCCCATCACATAGGCTAATGTGATGGCATCCTGTAATGGTTCTGTTTCAGTATGAGTGAAACAGGTATGCCGTAACTTCATTATCATTGTCTGTTTTGGTCAGGTAGATCATCTCTGAATGCCAATTGAATGACCAGAGAGTTTTGGATAGGGGACTTCATCGTATTGGAAAGGGGGGATTGTAGTGTCATGTGCAACAGTGAGTGCGAGAACTCTTGTCAGAATGGGTGTAAGATTTGAGATGTTTGGGTTGTGTGAATGAATTAACGTGATGTTTGTGGCATTATCTCTCTGTGGTGGAAGGTTGTGGTCAGAGATGAAAATTAGGGTTGGCCCAGCTGTCATTTTCCCTTGGAAGTGACAATTGTCCATTGCATTGAGAATTGGATTAATGGGGACTGCTGTGAGTTGGTACTGGTGGGAGGAATATGTCCCACTTGGAAATGATGTCATGCACTGTCACACACGCAAGTTTAATAGGTACTGGTGATGTGTATGATGATGAAGTTCACACGTAGAATGGTTCATGTTTGTGTTGCAGGTGCGGTGTGGGTTGGGATGTTGGGAATTTTTAGAGAGATGTTCCAAAGTGCCCTTCCATCATGTTCTGCCTCTGTTGTTCCCACAATTCAATGGCTTTGGAATGAAACATGGTGCTGTTGCTGGGCTTCGTCCTGACTGCCCATGTGTGCAGTCATTTTTGAAGTGGGATGTGATGCCTGGAGTGATCATAGACAAGGATGAAGGCTTATCTGTCCTATTTTGTGAGAAGTACTTGCACGTTCCTCTGAATCCAGCTGTGAACTTGTTGGCTCCATTGGAAGATGACCATTTGGGTGTTGTGGTGATGCTGCCCAACACCGTTCGACCTGGACGGACCAGTTTCAACACCAGTTTTCATGTGTTCAGGGAAATTGGTGGATTAAGAGGACTGTCATCATTTTCTTTGAGTACAAGGCCACGATGGAACCTGAAATCCAAGCTACTAGCTGATGCTGAGACACTGGTGCTGCAAACAAAGGGCAGATATCTTGGGCTTTTTGTAGAGCAACAGTGATTTTCCTGTGGACATGCTACAACTTTACATGCAAAGGCAACACGTATCATTATCTGAGGTGAGTTGGGCGTGCTGCTTGTGGTTGCAGTGCCATCAGAATGTTTTTGACTGGTACTTGTTCCTAAAGCTATGGCAGGTTTTATAACATGTCATTCTTTTGAGAGAAGAAGCAAGGGGGGGGGGGGGTGAATGAAAAAAGAAGGCTGTTTTCAGTTGAACTTAGTTGTGATTTTCAAGGGTGTATGTGTGTTGGATGGTGTCTTTGTAGGTTGAAAGGGCTTGCAAAGGAGGCACTTGTGTCCCTGTGGAAGCAGCTGCTCAGTTATGGCATCACTCCATTTTTCGTGGATTGAAGGATGTTGATGACATGGGATCTGATGAGGGTGATGATGGTTAGTCTTGGCCAATCCTGGCATTTTGGTTTCCCTCATCATGGATTTTTTTGTTCTGTTTCTCAGAAGGTTTGTTGCATAGGACATGAATGTTTTTTTTGTGATGTGAGGAAATCTTGTGTGTGGAGGAGGTGACACATTTCCCTTTGGATTTCAGGTGCAGTTGGTGAGGCTGTATGTCTGGTGTCTGATGACATCCTGATTGAGCAAGGGAGTGAAAGAATTAGTGAAGTCGGGGCTGAGGATCTCCAGTCCAAGTTCAGGTGAGACTTCATTTCAGGAGCATCCTTAAAGACATGAATATGAATCACTCCATGTCTGGTGTGTTACCTGTTCATGTTGATGAGGGACCATGCTGTGTTGCTCAGTGCATTGCATTTGTACAATTCCCATGTGTTGCAGGCCGAAGGTGTGGCTGGAAGTCCTACCATTGGCACATACGCTTGATTGCCATGGTCAGATGCCCCATGCATTGTCAAAGTTCAGAGTTTCTTCCTCACGTTCCAAGGGCCTCACCCTGTGGATCTTTTTCTTTTGTGGTGTTGGGGAATGGACACATCTTTGGCAGCCTGATGCGCCAAGGGAAGAAAGTAGGAGGTGTCGGTTTTGAAACTGATCTGGCAGAATGGATTCATAGGACTGTGAGGCGGCAGACAGCTTCTGCAAGCACCATGGAGTAGAAGCTCCTGGAGTGGCAAGGTAATGAATGGTTGTAGCAGTTGGACTACAATTGATTCTCTTGTGTTCATCCTGCTGATTGTGAAGGGCAAGCTTCGATGATGTTCATGCCATTTGTGAAGATATCTGATTCCCCTGGTATTGAAGGTGATCTCTGCATTTCCAGTGATTTTTCACCTAATGAGAACACTTGAATGGTGAGAGGTATTCCTTATAGTGACTGAGAGCATTGCTGAGAAGATATTAGTTAATGGACATGAGTATGTGCACTAATGGTCACATTTGAAGGACGGAAGGGAGAGTCGGATGGGAGGGCTATCTGTGATGTTGCAGCGTTTTTGAGTAGTTGGGGCACCTAAATCTTTCCTCTAAATTGCTGATCTTGACTTCTCCACGCAGGCGCATGCGATGGTGAAGACATCGGTGTCGTCGATGGTGGGCAGTCAGTGTGTGAATGGGTCGGAAACTGTTTCAATGTCTTCTCTGGTGTCTTCTGCATGAAGCACAGAAGATCTTGGGCTGTAACTGAGGAGAGCATTTTGCATGGAGCCTGTGAGCATGGCATTGCCATGAATGAATTGGAGACATTGGTGATACTCACCCCAGAACGTCCTGCAGCAGTACGTGATATAAATGCAGGGAGGAAGTATCCCTCCTCTGTAGCCTTGGAAATCTCCAGGGCATCATATGAGCTCCGTATGCTTCTGGACTTCAGTGTGGGGGTGGGCACCTGGATTGCCAAAGGATTGATGAGGTGGGGAGGACAATGGAGTGGGTGGTGGATGTGTGCTGCTGGGGAACATCCAGTGCAACTTGGGATGACTAAGGAGAAAGATGCTCTCTGCACCTTTCAGCGGTCCTGGAACATCTGCGTGTATGACTGAATGCAGGAGCTGGATTTAAGGAGCTCAAGTATGAATACTTGGAATTCATTGGAGGGCAGAAGTACATGGTGTGCCTGAAGCATGATCTCCCCTTGATCCGCGAGGTTCGTGGAACTTTGAATGCATGCTGCTGGCCGTTTGGGCTAAGGATGGGACTGGGGGTGATGACACCATTCCCTGAGAATGACACAAGTGACACAGGCAGTCAAGCAGGTGATCCTTCAATGTGATTTTACATGGGGCAGAAAGAAGAGGATGTGGATTTACCTCTGGGCAATGGGAGTAACTTAGATCACAAAGGGGGCATGGATACCAACAGGAATTGCAGCAGCAGGGGGGATGTGTGAGATGCTGAGTGGTATGTGACAGCTGGTTATCCTCTGGAAAATGCCTCTGGGACTGCCAACGAGTTCAGTGACTCAAGCTTTCCACGAAGTGACGGTGGGATTCCTGCTGTGTATCGATCACTGTGTGGAAAGAAAGAAATATTGGACATTTCCTCCTCAAGGGACCTTTAAATATTTGGAACTGATCTAGTTGTGGTGAACCCGCTCCTGTTTCAGTGCAGAAGTTTCTGCAGCAGATAACTGCACGCTTGTCTGGTTGCATTGTGCCACTTCTGTACCCAGAAGCCATGATGTTCCCCCTGATATTTTGGAGGAGTCTCAGCGATGGAAGTCCTGTGGGTGCACTGCCTTCAGCCTTGTTCTCCGAAGTGGTGCTTTCAATAGGGTGGCCGGCTTTGGAACCCTGAGGAACCATCTGGAGATTCATATTCGGGATGGGTCGATCTTGACCAGCCATGACACCCGCTATGTTCAGTTTGCATTTGATTGCCTCCTGAACTTGGATCTTAGATCCTGCCACTCTCGCATTGTGTTGGCCCGTGGTCTGGAGCAACTTGCAGAGAGAAAGAGGGGGATTCCTTCTGCATACCTAGATAATATCTTCCCCTTTGAAGAGGTTGATGCTCGTCAACGTGTTCATGAACTGGCGGCGCCCCTACGCCGTGGACCGTGGGACTACTTCTTCACGTCCACTTGCAATGATAGGGAGACTTTCTGAGTGGCTCCTCTTCATGCTGCATTGGAGGAATTCTGTGGTGGTGATGTGGAGCTATTAAAGGTAAGGATTTGCGAGTAGAGTGAGGAGGGTGGAGCTTGAGATAATGAAATATGTCTGAGATGCTGTCTCGTGGCATTGTTGTAAGTCATGTAGTAGCATATGACATGAAGTTGGATTGAGTGTGACAGAAAGACTATCAGGTGCTGTGAGTCTCAACAGTCAGGATATTTTCAATACCTGCCAGATTCACAGTTATTCATTCACCCAATATCGAAGTGCTATGTGTAGTATTCATCAACAAGGAGTGGTATTAGTCCTGTGGAGGTTTTCCAACACTTACAGTAGTAAGTTGTGTGGGCCATGTTTTGTCTTGTGGCACAGGGTGAGGTGGTAAGGACCCGGTGAGGTTTGTTAGCAAATTCAAGGTGAGGAATTTGTGAAGGGAGTATTTTTAGTGGAAGGATGAGAATATGAGGTGGAAGGTGCAGGGAGAAATGCCGAAATGGATTTGCATGAATCTTGGCAGTTGTGTTGTTGTTCCCCTCATATCATGGATGGGGTTTGTGTGCTTGCAGGCAGCAGTGGAATCCAATGCCGTTCTGTTTTGTTGCATGTGGGAACGGAGCATGAGACATTTCATGGTATACATTGAGAAGTCCCCAGTGCAGCCTCATGGTCACGTGAAACGCCTATGGTGGCATTGGGAGTTTCAGGACCCCGGCTCATGTGGCAACAAGCCCCATGTCCACGGGGGTGTCACATTGCATGCAGGAGACAGTGATGAGGAACTCCTTCAGCGCATCTGTTGTCGTTCAGTGAGCTTCTTCCATAGCAAGTATGGGACGGACTTTGAAGGCCTGCTTGGTTGGGGGCTGGTCAGCAGTTGGTCAGAGTTCTGCAGATTGCATGACTTGTTGCAGACAGTTCAAACGCATGACTATGACAGAGCTTAGCACTGGTGCAAGAAGAAGAGGAATCCAAAGGGGGAGGTCATGTGTCGTGTTCCCCACCATCCTCATGGTGGCCCGTACTGGCAGGAAGTGTGCGATCCAAGATTTGATAGTGATGCCCTTGAACAGCTGAAGATGCTGGGCCTGGCAGTCTTTGACCCTGATGAAGGGATTTGGCATCCGGCAACTTGTCTTCGTGGTGGTCGTTGGCTCTATCCAGCTTCAAAGGGAGAACGCTTCTGCCCCACTGTTCCTTTGGTGTTCATTGCCTTATGTAGTTCCACCAACATCCAGCAGTGTGACCATTGATTCCAGACATCTTACCTGGTCAAGTATGTTGCTGATCAGGAGGAACGGAAGAATGTCACCATGAGTGCTAGGTGCACCAGTGATGAAATTCATGTGGAATCTGAGAGTCTCTGCAACATCAAGATCTCCGGGGCTCAAGTTGTGCACCAAGTAGGGATGCAGCAGAAGCATCAGCTGAACCACCTGGCACAGGAGGTACCAGTGACAGAATCAATATGGTATAGCTTGGGTCTACCTTACATCCACACAAATGTGGAGTTTCACCATGTGCCATCACTTCCTGTTGAGTGCTGTACTGGTACTGTCAGGAGGGCTTCATGGACATCTCATCAAGGTGAAAGGCCACCATTGGGCTCACAGGGGACCTGCTGGAGCCTGTGCAGATTCGATGAGATGTTCTTCAGCTTGAAGAGTGGAGACAATTCACACGTAGCCAGGAGCAACTGATGGTTGAGCATCTCCATTCTCCCTACAACCTTGATCAGGTTGCAGCATTCAATTTGAGACCTCCAGAACTTCTCATCTTTAACTCACTTGAGCAATTTCACAGGTATGGTTTTGTGATTTCTATATGATATGTAAGATGCATTTCATGTGCTAAGTGATATTCTTCCTGCAGGACATTCACAGCTGAACCACTGCCTCGGGATATGTGTCCTGTGGCCACAAGGGACCAATGTCGATGTGTTGCCTATCGAGAGTAGCATGAGCGTCCCTGGGTGAATGGGGAGGGACGGTTGATTCGCTTACGCATCAGTGCCCTGCAGGATGGAATCATGCACGTCTGCACTTTGGCTGGTGCCAGAGAAGTGCGAGCTGTGAGACTTCATCAGGAGATTTTCCAACACTTGCGGCCTGAGTCTGCATCATTGTGGAATCTGTTCGTGAAACCTGGGAGCAAGAAGGAGGTTATGGTTGTTTTTTCTGACATGTCTCCCATGAGGAGCATCAACTTCTTCACTCTCTTCCCCTTGATTCGTGGGAGGTTTGATACCAAACTGGATGTCTTTGATGTTCCCAACATGCAGTCAGCCTTCCACCGGGCTGCCATGATCCCTGATCCCAATAACATCACAGAGACTGATTCAAGAGCTGTCATTTGTGACTACGTTCAAGACCAGTTGATGCATTTGCCACTCGGCTCAAGAGTGTTTGGGGGGTATCTGTGTGCTGCCTATGATGGTTTGCAGAAGCTTCTGGTTGAGAACGTCCTTGAATTCCCTGGAATGCCATAGGTAGGTGACAAAGAAAAGTGTTGTATGTGAAGTTGTGGGCATGTGATAACATGAATGTTTCTGGCTTCTCAGGTGATGGAGCGGGCACTGCAGGAGAGGGCCTCAGAACAAGTGGCTGATGTGGCGAGCTTGCGTCAGAGGACATTGATTGGTGCATTCGCTCAGCAGGGACATAGGGATTTCCCTTCTCAAGAAGGCAACATTGGATCGACCTCTGGAATGGGAACCCAGTCTTGCCAAAGGGCAAGGGCAGTCTGTAGAATCATGGAGGGAGCAGGACCAAGTCCTTCAACAGTGTGTGGCTTCCATTCAGGGGTTTCAGAGCGGCATGACACCATTCATTCCTTTCGTCCTCATGATGGGACCCCCAGGTTCAGGGAAAACCCACATCCTTCTGAATGCAGCCACATATGGACTTGCAGTTGGACTGAATGTGGCCATTGTCAGCATTGGAAGTGAAAGGGCATGTGCTCTTGGAGGCAATCATGTGCATCTCATGTTTCCCATCCCTGTTGTCTGGGGCAGACAAGTCACTCTACACCAGCTGGCTCAGTCTTGTTTGGCTCGACTGCTACGTGACCCCATGAAAGAGACCCTTTTGAGAAGAATTGATCTTTTCATTTTTGAAGAAATAGGTCTTTTATCTGCTGAGATGTTCTATGTCTTGGATGCAGTGTTACGGCACATAAGAATCTCCACAGTGCCCTGGGGTGGTGCTCTTGTACTGACATCTAGAGACCCCAGACAGTTACCACCTGTCCAAGGTCGTTTGTTGTGGGCAACTACTCACATGATCACAACATTTAAGATATTTGTCCTTAAACACTTTGTTAGGTCTGCTGAAGACAATGACCTGCAGGGAATCATCATCCTCCTCAGGAAAGTGGACAGGTTAGAACAGGATAGCAAGAAAGCCATTGACATCATCCTGAGACAGTGTAAGGCCAACTTTGTCAGCAGCTGGGATGACGTTCCCGATGATACCCTGAGGGTGGTCGGAA
The DNA here is from genome assembly GCA_905338385.1 of Darwinula stevensoni. Classification (NCBI taxonomy): domain Eukaryota; kingdom Metazoa; phylum Arthropoda; class Ostracoda; order Podocopida; family Darwinulidae; genus Darwinula; species Darwinula stevensoni. The sequence goes on from CAJPEV010001500.1 coordinate 13,573, forward strand.
CGCATGCAGCCGAACAGGAGGCGGTGAGGAGATTCACGCAATCGAAAGAGAGGGACTCCACTTTGGCAAAGTGCTACTCTCCTGTCCAGGGTGAGGTGGAGGTGTTGGGTGGCATTTGGAGAGCTGCTGACAAGTGTGTGACGAAGGTTACAAATCGGCATTGCCTGGAGATGGAAAGCCTCCTCCTCTTTGAAGGTGCCATCATGCGGCTTACCGACAACAACACCAGTGATGGAGATCCAGGTCGTCGATTCTCACAGGGCCAGTTGTGCATTGTGACGTGCCTGCCAGACACATCACGTCCATGCAACCAGCAGCACATCAGAGTGAAGATCGCGCCACCAGGAGAACGACGGATGCCAGCTGACCTTGAAGCTTGCCCATGGAATGAGATCTCGATTCGATGGCACACCACCCTGCCTTTTGTCGTTGGGTGCCGCTGAGGTTCTACATTGCCAACACTTCATTAGGTGATGGGGGACACGTGTGGTCATTCGGCAACACAAATCAGTGAGGAGAACCCCAAGTATCGACTCTGGCTCCTGGAGCAGTTGATAGTGATTGTATTGCGAGTGGTGACACTTGACGATCTGGCGTTTGTAGGGGATGTTAGCGACACCCTTGCTGCCATCAAGAGGCTATTCTTGCATAGGAGTCAGTGGGTGGACCACGTGGATGAAGTTTTGCAACAGCTGAATGTTTTTGAGAGGTCTATTGGAAATCCACATGGGGTTGTCACCAACCAGCATCATCCATTGCACAGAGAGCTTCCATATGAGAGTCAGGATTTCTCTTATTTGCTCGTCAGTGTTCGTCTCCCTCAGGTTGTGTATATTGGTGAGGCATCTGATCGCCGCCGTTGACAGAGGGAGCACAACAGCGGTGGAAGGCAGGGTGGCGATTTTCAGGGAGGTTCACATCTGTTGCCATGACATCTTCTTGCCTATGTTACAAATTTCTATGAGATGGGAAGTGATCAAATCAACATAGAGAAAAGGAAGGAATTCAAGTCTCAGTGGCAATATCATCTGAACCAATGGCATGGGACTCAATCCATGGCTGAGAGTGCGTATGGTGTTGGAATGCATCTTGTAGAGGATTGGAATGAAGGATGGGGTGAAAGTCTTGTCTGGGTGAAGTGTGGGGAGATCTCTCAATGATTTATGGTGTTTAAAATGGCATGTTATTGTGTGGGAATCACTTTATCCTCTGCTAGTATGAATGGGAATCTTGAAGGTGCCGTGTTGAAGCATTTTGAATGAAGTTGGTGTGGTGGTGATGAGGGTTGGCTGTGGGCTGTCATGCCTATTTGTAGCTGCTTTTGGTCCTTTTTGAATATCCTGGGCAAGTGACTTCATACCTGCGACCCTGCTGCTTCGGAGCGAAGCAAATATGCAGTAGGGCCAATGTTTCTGTGTGTGTGTGTGTGTGTGGTTCCTCCTCCTCTTCCTCCTTATGTGTTTGTGTGCGTGTGTGTTGTATTCCTTCATTGCCACTGGTACACTTGTGCCTGGGACTGGGTTATCACATGTTGGAGTCTTGTTCAGAGATTTAGTGTTGTGGCTCACATGGTTCAGTGGGGTGGCATGTTTAAATCAATTCCTCAGTCATGATGACAGGAGTCAATTGGTAGTGCAGTGGATGTCTTTAGCAGTACTGGTCCATGATTGCCTATGTTTTTCTACTGGTTGTTTTGTTTTTCTCTCTTTATGCTTGATCTGTAGTGTTTTATTCATCTTTGACTTTTTCATTTTGGCTTCATTCTAGATTTTTTGCTTGGATTTGAGGTTTGTGACAGTGTGCCATGAGTGCAATACTCAACAAGGTGTTGCATGGTGATAACTTGATGCTGTGAGGTTTGTGCTCTCCGGGAAGGTTGAAAGCATTTGACTGTCCAAACTGGAGTCGGCAGGTGAACCACAAGAGATGAAGCGCCTGATGGCTGAAGTCCTTCACATTGTGAAGCCAACCAACACCTTGGTCATAGTGAGGAGGATGAGCTTTCAGGGCGGCACTTCTAAGACAGCTAAGATGAATGCATCATATCACAGCCTTAGAATAGTTGCTGCAGGGGTGAAATGGAAGTATGATTTGCAGAAACAAAAGAAAAATGATGAGAAGGATCTTAGCTTAGAGAGAAGAATTAATGATAGTATGTAAAGGTGACTTTTATACGAAATGCAATGCTTGTACTTGATTGTACTTGTGGAGTTGTAGCAAATTGGTAGTTTCATTCATTTTTCCCATCTTGCTACCATTGGAGGAAATAAGTGGTGACTGCTTACTTTTTAGTGATGTGATGGAGGCAAGTCTTTTTGCCATCGTCACCAAGACATTGGTGGAAATGATCAACTTGCTCCAGTTGGGCGACCAGCTGCACATTGGGGCTCATGTGGCTGTCTTTGAGCCTGAATTCCTGGAGAAGGAAGTGAGTGGGGTGCCTCTGGTGACCACTGGAGACCCCCTCATTCCCTTTCTTGGGAAACCAGACACAAACCTGAAGAAGGAGTGCCCTGGGGGAACAACTAGGGACATTGCAGGCATTTTTTATATTTGCCCCTGAAATTGGGGTCATCAAGCCTGGTGCCTTATAACTTGTGTCTGAAGGCTCTCATTGTGGAAAGACTTTCTTGACTTTCTTGTCATATCATTTACATTCTTTGATTCATTTGTCATTCAGGAATCGATGTCACATGTTCCAGCACACTTTGCGACCATCAGGATGACAAGGATTGCCCTTGTATTAAGATGGGTCCCCTTGATGCCTGGGCTATCTGGACCTATTTGAAGGTGGCCGCTCTCCTTAATGTGAGGGACCGATTCACTTCCCTGCAGTTCTCAAGGATTTTCATCGAGGAAGGCCTTTCAGATGTAAGTCTCAAGAAATGAGGAGCACATCAGCTTCTAGCATTTGACAGGATGAGGGCCATGTGGATAAAGATGAATCTTTCGGAATTATGCATGAAGATGTTAAGTAAAAGTCAAAGGTTATTTTCTAGCTTCATATGGAGTTGTATGATGGTGTGATTTTTGGGGTTAAAGTCTTTGATGGTTGTGGTGATGAATCTTCTCACAGGGAGGCACAGAGAGGATCGACGTGTTCGAGCTGTGTCGAGTGATGCGTGCCATTGTGGCATTCCAAAACGGGAAAGATCGCGGTTGGTGGGTGTCAGGTTGGGTGAAGCCCGGGAAGAAGGATTCCAACGAGGTGGCAGGTGTGAACCGTGTCCACATTTCATCGGTGGTTCCCATGGAGTGTGGTGTGGATGAGGAGGCACTTCCACCCAAGTATCGTCTTCAGCCTGCGGGTGAAGTGGGATTTGGGATGCCTCAGATTCGGGGGCCCATGGCACATCATGGTGGATCACCATCGGCAGCAATGCCTTCAGCAGAGGAGGATCCCAGGAGATAAGTATGAATTTAACCCTCCAGGAGAAAATGATGTGATGCAAAGGGGATGGTGGCCTGTATGCTGTTGTATGCTAGTCTTGAATTTATTGCTATATATATTAATCTTGAATTTATTGTGATGCAATAATGTTGAATTGGTTGTGACATATTAATCTTGAATTCATTGTGATGTATTAATCCTGAATTATTGTAATGTATTTATCCTGAATTATTGCGATGTATTAATTCTGAATTTATTGTGATGTATGTTACTCCGGAATTTATTGTGATGTATGTTACTCCGGAATTTATTGTGATGTATTAGTGTTGCATTTGAAGTGAACACTCTAGTTTCTCAGCATTTCCAGTAGGTGTGTGCATTTGCCTTTCAAATGAGGTTGTCTGTTGTTGAATATGGGAAGTGGCTGTGTTAGATTTATGCAAGCAAAATTTTCGATTCTCTTCATTGAGAGGGGTATATGAGGTGGTATTCTTAAGAAATAGAGCATCATACTGCCAGGCATCTTTTTAGAGTTTGTAGATGTACATAGAGCCCAGTCTTTAGACTTGCATTTCCTCCCTATGGGTTTGGGGGCAATGGGTGCTTTTGTACGGGTTCAATGCCACAGACAATGTCTGTTGAATATCGTGTTTCATGAAACAGAGGGTGTGTTAGTCTTGAATTCATAGTTACATATATGTTAATCTTGAATTAGTTGTGAATAATGAATCTGTAATTCCTGGTGATGTATGCATCTTGAATATATTGTGATATATATTACTCCTGAGTTTATTGTGATCCATTAGTCTTGAATGAAGTCTTTGAAGTGAGCACTATTGATTCTCTACATTTCCAGTAGGAAAAAATATAAAAACCTTTTCATGTTACAGTCTTAGAGTATTTGCCAAGCTTGTCTCAGGAGGTGCGTGCATGTGCCTTTCACATGAGGTTGTCTGGTGTAGACACGATAAATAGGGAATGAGTGTGTTAGATTTGTTCAAGTTAAAGGTTTTGATTCTCCTTATTGAGAGGCTGATGCATTTGAGATGATTTTTTTCTCCTCTTGGCAGGCATAATTTTAAGAGTTATCACACACACACACATCTGAAATACAGGGTGACCCATTTGAAAAGTTTACCATGAATGGCCATGTACAAAATAAACCGCTGGACTGAAGAAGCTGAAACTTGGCATGTAAACAGTCTGAAGTATGGGCTTCTCGGATCTGTAGAAAAAATAAAATAAATTAAAAATTACAGTGTCAAAAGATGGCACCCCCAGAGCATGTCACATGGCCAGCGAACAATATAAAAGATCAGTGGATGACCACGGACTGGAAGAGTACGGAACCTAACCAGTGCAAGTCAACATGCTAGCGCTCACTACGCGGATCGAAGTGATAACAGAAGTTTTACGAAAATGGGAGGAATGTGGAGGCCGCCTTAAGGTTGTACCGTCGATGCCACAACATGCGCCACGATCGCAGCGTTGGGAAAGTTTGTGGCAAAATTTGAAAAGACAGGATCTGTGGCCAATTTGAAAAAGAGGAGAGGCTGTAGGGTTTCCGAAGACATGGCTGCAGAAGTGGCATTGTCTGTAGAGGAAGAACGCGCGACATCGCATGTTGGTATTGTCATTGCAAGGGCTGTTGCACGTCGCACTGGAATACCGGTAGAGATTGTTCGGAGGACGATGAAAATTGCGCTTCGGCTGTTTCCATATCGGATTCATCGAGTTCAGCTGCCACATGGAAAGGCGTTACAACTTTGCAATGGAGTTCCTTGCACATGTGGAAATTGATGAAACGTGGTTTGGATAGATAAGTCTCAGCTTCATCTATCCTGTGGTTTGCTTTGCAATTGACCACGTGACATGCGCTGGTGGTACCATCTTTTGACACTATTTTTTATATTTTATTTTTTATTTTTCTACGGATTCGAGAAGCCCATTCTTCAAACTGTTTACATGCCAAGTTTCAGCTTCTGTCCAGTGGTTTCTTTTGTACATGGCCATTCATTGGTAAACTTTTCAAATGGGTCACCCTGTATATAGACGATCGTGACTGACGCTAATTCTAACCATGTTCTAGAGAAGTTAGAAATCTGAAACTTGGTACACGTGTACCTTTGGGATGCAGAGTTCAGAAAAAATCAGACTTTGGAGGTACATGCCCTGGGGTTACACATTTTTGGGGGGAGAAGTTTTTAAAGATATATAGTGTGACGGATTAGGATGGCATCGAGAGGATTGATAGGATGTTCTGTTGGTGTAGTGGTAACACACCTGACCGGCAATCAGCGAGGCCCGGGTTCAATTCCCAGCCGCTCCTTGGCTTTCTTTCGGCGTCTTACGCCTTCCAAGTCGCGTTGCTCATTCCCCCTCCGTAATAATGTTGTTGCTTTAGTAAAACGGAGAGACATGGAACGCTGAAAGTTGGCATGGACATGCCTACCGAGACTATGAATTCAGGAAAAATGTAAAATTTAAGATCCATGCCCTGTCGGGGCATATTTTTAGGGGCCGATGTTTTCACGTAATTTTTTTTGCCCTGGTGTATTGAGCTGGTGTGGAAAGATGAAACTTGGTACGTAACTACCTATTGGGATGCTGCGTGCAGAAAAATTCGGAATTTGGAGAAGTAAATGCCCCCGGGGCACAAATTTCAAAGGGAGATATTTTCAAATAATTTTTTGGCATCAGTGAAACTGATGAGCAGGGAAAGCTGAAACTTTGCATGAATGTAACTACTAAGGCAAGGAGTTAAAGGAAAATATTAAGTCTCGAAAAATCCCTGGGGAATTTTTTCGAGGGCAATGTTCAATAAAAAAATGTTGTCGTTGGGAATTGGACGGAAATGGAAAGGTGGAACTTGGCACACGCATAAGTGACATGATATTATTATTATTGAGTTGAGGGAGTATTAAGCTTTCATGGTGCATCCCCTCCTGGCAAAGCTTTTGGGTGGTTCGGCATTTCCAAGCATGTTTTTTCACAAGCGAAACGTATTAGGCAAACGTATTAGGTTGGAATTTTATGGGCATGTAATTCTCTGAGGATTGATTTCCGCAAAAAAAAAGTTCTTTTCGGTTAAAACGCCTGAGGGCAAATATATTGCAAAAGTCGTATTTTCTCGATCCAGCGAAACAGAGGGCGCTAGAAAGTTTAAACTTACCAAAGAAGAACGTGGTGGATAGCTGAGTAAAGAAAAAATTCCACTTTTATTATATACGGCAAACAAACTCGCTATGGTCGCGCCTTCGGTGCTCCATTATCTTGGATTGTGATTAATTCATTCATTTTTTGCGAAATGGGAAACACGTATTTAAAATACGTCCCCATTGAAATACGTGACATATGGGGTCGAAAGTCTTGATTTTTATCAAAATCATTACTTCTATGATTCTATGTGTGCCTAGCTTTAAATCTTTTCTTGTGTCCCTTTTTGTAAGAGAATACATTTTGAAATATTTCCCTCCAATAATCTACGCCAATGAGACATATTTCAAAAGTAGGATTTTTCCTGTACTCAGTCATTAAACAGATACTTCTGAGGGAAGATTATATTTTCTGTCTCTGTTTCATTGGATCAAAAAAAAATCAGGAAAATAGGACTGAAAAAAGTGCCCTGATGGGTTTTAACGAAAATTTTTTTGTCTTTTGAAAGGTAGACTGAGGGAACTCCATGCCACCCAGTTTCAGCCTTATACGTTTCCCCTTTATGCTGGCGGAAAAAAATGTATTTGGAAAAGCGACCCACCCAAAAGCTGTGCTCTGAGGAGACGCACAAAAAAAGTTAAATTTTTCCTTAAATCAACATCACGTCCGTTATGCGTGCGCCAGCTACTTTTCTATTTCTCCCTGATTCGGTAGGATATGAAAAATTATTTGAAAACGTTACGTCTCCAAGAAATATGAACCCCAAAAATATTTTGGAAATTTGACGTTTGACATTTGAGCTCAGTGCATCAACGGTCACGTTCTTGCAAAGTTTCAGCTTACCATGTGTCTCTGTTTGAAGCAAAGAAAACTATTTGAAAATATGTTCCCCGAAAAGGTGTGCCCCTATGGCATGCATCACCAAAGTAGAACTTTTCCTGAACTCAGCATGCGAATAGCTACTTATGTCAGTCAGTCAGTCAGTCAGCTCCTCACTATCGTCCATGCATAATAAAAATATAATTTTTTCTTTACTCAGCTATCCATCAGGTACTTCTTTGCCAAGTTTCAACTTTCATGCGACCTCTGTTTTGCTGGATCAGAAAATTCGTGAAATACGCCTTTTGCAAAATGTGTGCCCTGAGCCTTTTTAATCGAAAAGTACCGTTTTTTTAAATACCGAAATCCATCCTCAATTAACTACATGCCCACAACGTTTCAATATTATACGTTTGCCCTTTCCGCTGGTGAAAAACCATGTTTGGAAAAGCCGACCCACCCAAGAGCTATGCCTGGATGGGATGCACCATGATTCGACTTATGAGGGAGTCGAGTCATTATAGTACAGTGTTATACGTGTGCCAAGTTTCACCTTTGTGGAACAGAGCATCCGAAAATTCGTAAAGAATGCATCGGACAGGGAGGGGGGAAGGGACCTTCGCAGGAGGAAGAAGATGGAAACAGGGGCTACATAAAGAGATTGAAGGTGAGATGATCTAATTTTTTTTTCAGTACCTGGTGGGACACACTATAGGGACTTTTTCCATTCTTTTTTTTCCAAGCATTAATTATTCAATCAAGCAATCTCTTATCTGTTGCTTTCATTAAATTGTCTACAAAGAGGTGCCTGCTAATGATTGAATGATACTTCTACCCTACATCCTCAGTATTCATTGGTAAAGCAGGGCACTAAGTAAATTGTGGAAAGCTGCACTGCTCAGATAGTAATTGTATTCTGGACCAGTTGCATTTTATGAGCTCCTTTGAGATGCCTGTGTCATTTTTGTGATATTTTTTTCATTGCTCAAGATTCTCAGGAGTTGCTGCAGCTAGCCTAGTCGCTTTAAATCCTCTCATACCATTCTAAATTGCTCCAAGATTAATGACAATAGTTATGTAGCATAACTTTATCTCAAAGACAATTATATCTATGAAAATGCCTTCCTATTTTGTGATTATGACAGAAGGGCTGAAAGGAGAAGTGATCTATCAACAATAAATTTAAAAAGTAGGTGTAGTTGGATTAAAGCTCATCGAACTTATTTACTTTAATTTAAAATGATAGTTTTTTAGGAATTAAGTTAAAGATAAACCTGTCTATGCATCCTCACTTTTAAGAGGATGGTCACGGGAACATTCACTGCGGATTTGAAAATAAGGGGTTCCTGGAAAGGGACTCCCAGCAGAGAGCATCATCAGCCTGTTGGATCGATGGGCCACTGACGCCAAGTGTGACATAAATCGTGTCATGCTGCCAGTTTCGTCTTCGATGGACCGTCAACTATCCTCCCTAAACGTAGCGAGCGGCCCAGCAGCGATGTGGTACCCAGGGGACAGCACATAAAGGGCCTTCAGCGAGCTGTCGAGTAGCGGGACCCTGGCTACAACTGTGCCATAAAGGGTGCCATGCCGCTCGTGTCGTAGCTGGCGGGCCATCGCCTACGTCTCCCAGATAACGCGTGGCCCTCCAGCGTTGTGCTACCTGGGGACGTACCGAGGATATATGGCGCCTTGTGGAAGATATCAACCCAGAGCCTCCCCCCCGCCTCTATACCTCACCAGCTTCCCCAGCATCAACAGTACATGACGTATTATAATTTCTACGTTTAATTTAGTTAAATTCATTATAATTTGCCTTTTTTCAAGTTTTATTCATTTTTTTTTATTAATTCGCAGCCAATCAGTGCCCCCCTTAGTTCGGCGCCCTGTATAGAGGCACCGCTCGCACACCCCTTGCTATGGCACTGTGGTTGACTGCCAGCCAAAAGCTGTGCAATCTTCAAAGCATTCCTCCTTCGTTATATAATTTCTTACAAGGGACTTCAGTAGCTTTAAAGCATGCATATGCTCATTTGCAAGCATTAGATGTGTCCCAAGTAGCGCAAAAGTGGTGAACCATAAGAGGCCCAGGCACTACACTGGCGGATTTCTGCGGGGAGGGAACGTGGCGGGAAGTACGACATGCAGTTCCTGGCCCACGACCTATTGTTGGTGGAGGGCCCCCAGCTCCAAGGCCCTCCAGAGTGCTCACGTGCCTGGCAGCTCGGAGGCACTATGCTCGGAGGGGTCTCAGATACCTGCGCGGCACGTGAAGGTGCGTGAAGTAGCGTGCGGCTGAACCCCTGTCGCCTTTCCTCTTATCGATCGCTCTAGTTATATTTTTTCGGGCATAATATCGAACATTAATTTATGTTCTTGGTGAAATATATAAAATACAGAATCAGGCAAGGCTGCGGTGGCGAAATGATAAGCCTCTGAGTGGGGTATAATTGTACAGACCCCACTTCCATGCGCGTGTTCTTTGCTGCCAGATCCATTCCCTGGTATAAATGGATATAAGTGTAGGGTACCTGAATCGCTTGAGAAGAGGGGACAAGGCTCTGAGGCATACAGCCTGTGCCAACGCCTTGGATTCCCATTCTTTGGGCCTTTCCCCTCCCTTAAGAAGATGCATCTAAGCAGGGGAGAAATGACCAGAGATGATCTCAATTTAAATATATTTGACTAGTGACTACGAGGTGTCATCCAATATTTCCCGAGTCTTCAGTTCTTTGTTTAGCTAGGATATGTCGGATTGGAGGATACGACACTTCGATCTCAGTTTTGCAAATTGGATGATTTTGGTCCGCAATATTTTCCTGAGCTTTGGGCAGGTTGTATTTGGCATGACAGAATGCTGCAGGTCAGTAAAGATCTTTGGGAACTCTGAAATGTTATGGGTGGGGCCCTGTTCTTGGAATTACCCCAAGTATGGTTACACCTCCGAACAATACAAATTTGGCTGCCGCTTCTACACGTTTTTTCTCAATGCGCGATTCTCTAAAGAGTGCGTCCCAGTATTGACTGAGCATTGCCGCATTTCGTATCCTTCTATCAAACTATGGTCTCGAAAGACATATTCTTGTAGGCCTAGCACGTTATGCAAAGGTAGCAGAGGCCTTGTTCAAAGCGGTCCGAATACGAAATGTTGTCAATTCTGGGGCATCATGAATGAGAGAGCGAGCAATTTTTTGAGAATCATCAACAAGCGTTCGCTGCAGGAAGGCAAGTGAAGGAGACGGCTTAGATACGAGTATGTCTCAGATACATTGCGCGCGCATGGATTTTTCGCTTCACGTGCCTGCCTTCTGGAGGGCCTTGCCCCAGCTCTCTTCCCATGATGTAGATGGTGGCCCACCACCTACGTGCTACTTGGGGTCATTCCCCAGGTAGCACACTTGTTGCGGCCCGGTGGTGGGCCTCTGTCGGCTTGAGCGATATCGTGGCGGGCGCAGCAGAGAGGGATGGCTAGTTGAGGGTCCGCCGAACATCGACGGCATTCATCCGCGTCTCGTCGGGCAGGAGGTGGCCGGCGGTGAGAAACCGACCCAACGAGGTTGGGATGGCCTGGTCACCCGCCATCTGTTGGAAGTTGATCGGATTACGCAGTATCGAGGCAGTATCGTGAAAGTAGGCGTCCGTATAGATGTGTGTTCTACGATTTATTCGCTTCAATTGTGGAGCAGTTGATTCCCTCAAATTGTGCCGATCTCAGCTTTTTCTGTGATTTATGTTGTTGGCCTTGTAGCAAACCCCAGGGGGTCACAGGAGATGTGGCACGAATACTCGCTACATATGGGGATCAGAGCCAATACGGTCAGTTGATATTCAAAAAGGTTGCATGTTCTTTATATGGTAATTTAGCAAGGCAGAAGCGTCTCTCTCCTTCGATCTGCTGACTCCAAGTAGAGAGGGAAGGTATGTCCTTAGATCAACGTTAACAACTGAACTGTACATGATTTATTTGACAATTAATGGAGTAAGTATGGAAGAAGAAACATAAGGAAGAACAGTCTCACGTTCGTAGGGAGGTCTCGCGCGTAATTCGTCCAGATACGTTGACGGTCGTATCCGTTGATTCCTGTCCGCCGACCGTAGTCCAGGTCGTCCGCTCGGGATGAACTCACAAAAGTTCACTACACCGTCCAGCTTGCTGTACGAGGCACACACCGTGCCCACTGAGCTGGCCTGCTGTAGGGTCGGGACGCACTCAGCGCGCCCACGTGCTATCCGGCTGAAGGTTCACGGCGTACTGCTGCAGGGCAGGACGAGCACGCGAAAGGGAAAGTGACCAGCTATGGCCACTCTGCGTGGGAACTGGGAGACTCTTCCCCTCTACTCTACTATAACATCATACATCCTAGGACACGAGGAGGAATCCACAGCTTAGTCCTGCAATCATTCATAGATCTTCTTGTCGGGCTTATGAAAGGGCTTTCATTTATTTCATATTAGAATTCGCAGTTGAGTTTATATTCATAAATGCTTAAAGTTGCTAAATGTTGCTTTCTTAGCTTGCTTAGCTTTAGAGACAATGGAACATGTAGCACATGGGACCTGTAAGCAAAAGTTTGTAGGGTGGATGTGATAATGAGCATTGAGGAGCCTCATTTCTTGGTCTCAATTTCCAAATGATAGTAAAACCATAATGGAGAACCAGTTTGTTCCTGGAGGTTTATTTTCCTGATATTCATTGATCAATATAATAATTCCATATTGCATCAGAACATAGAAAATACCTCGGAAGAGGGCAACACGTGCAATTCACACTGCCTAACTACTACCAAACCCAATATTTTAATAGTACACCAGGTGTGGCATTGAAATACGAGTTTATATATATATTTATTTTAATGTATTCAATTCTACCTCTTCTTTCTCTCCGTCGATGAGAGAATGTATGCTTTGGACTCGGATTGCGTGGCCTGGAATGGGACCCAGCGACGAATTCTAATGAAGTTGCCCCCAAGGTACCTCATGAGATGCTCTACTTTCCTGGTGATAGGGCAATAAGGCTGATGAATTTCATTTTCTATGTCAAACAGATAAGACAAGGTTTGAGAATAGAGGGGGAGACCTTCGAGGGAAGGTGACGATGGAGAGGATGAGTTCCTCATACTTCTTCAGGAAGGGTGGAAGCTTCTCCCTCAGCCACTCCACGTCCTTCAACCCTGTTTGGCGACAAAACACTCCCAATTCATATCTTCTCTTCGGCATCACTCTGCCCCTTATTGTAAGAAACTATACAATACTCAATACAGATATAGAAGGAAAACTCAAGCATGGCCTAACTCAAAGGTCGCCAAGAAACTGCCTCATGTGAGAAGAAACTCGTGTATAATGTATTTCAAGTGATGCGTAGTAAATGCCCTGCTCATTAAAACTCTGAAGTGTTCATGAAAGGGCGGAAATGGTACAGCAGGCCTGGTCTACGTCATCGGCGAAAATGGAACTCAAGTGCTTTCGAAGAAAAGCTCGTGTCGTTAAGGGACAGACAAATGCGAACGTAATTACCGAATGCTTGTAAGATAGGTAGAGACACCCAGTTTAAAATCCCAACTGGAAACAGCTATAATTTCCAGCTGGACGCCAGCTGGAAATTCGGACCCATTCCAACTGGGTAACAGCTGGAAAATAGTCAACTCCAGAGTTGTTCCTAATTGCAATATAACTAACTGAATGAGAGTCTTTTCTTCAACTATTTTTGTCGGAGGTCCATCAACAGGAACAGCTGATTTTAAACTGTAAATTTAGCTACATTCCAGCTGTAGGGTCCTCTTTATAAAATTCCAACGGGAAAATTTCCAGCTGGAAACAGCTATTAAAACCATCTGCATTCCAGCTAAAAAAACAACTGGTACCTACTATTTTCCAGCTCTTTGCCAGCTGGAAATGGTCCGAATTTACAGATTTGGTCCAGCTGGAATATTCCAGTTGGGATCTTAAACTGAGCATTTAGAAAAAAAACCAGCTGGTGTACCTGCCTCATAAATGCCTAAGGTTTCCAGATAGCTGCACTTTTTTTTATTAGTAGACTTCTCCTAGTGGAAAAAATAGCTATAAGCACAACCATTTTGATTTATTATTTTTTCTTCAGGACAGCAAAATTTAAAAGTGGCATCCAGAGGTTCAGAAATCCACTACTTCAAAATCTTTTTAAAATTACCTTTTACTTGGTTGTTTTGCTGAAATGCACAGGGGAGTTGAATTTGAAATTCAAATTAGTATCGAAGAAAAAAATTGAAATAATGATCGTAAGAATTCTCGGGCATCATAATACGTATTGAGAACATAGAAGCGAATATCCGACGGAACAGACCTACACCAACGCTGACAATGGCGAAGAATAGTTCCTTCCACTGCAGCACCCACGATCTGTCCGATGAAAAGGGTTCATCGATAATTCAAGAGGAATAAATTTTAAATGAATCAAAATCGGAGGGAACTTTTTAGGCCGTTAATAAGTGAATCTTGGACTCAATTCTCTTATGATATACGAGAGTATAGTAGCCGTCAAAAGTCGGTATATAAAGTTTGAATCGTCTTTGGAATTGAGAGTACTTCCAATTTATATATAAATGTTCAAGAAAGTTTGGCTGACTGCAGAATCTGGTTGAAATAGCTGTTGGTGCTCTGGGCCGGCCGTAGACCCTCCTACGAAACTGGTCGCACAACGTCAATAACCTATCCTAGAGCTTCGATTTGTTTTCCTTCATAGCATTCTTCGGCCCGGAACCCTTTGCTCTCTAGGGAAATTTGCAATGGTTTCAAACAGCTTTTCGACGGATTCCGAGGGTTGTAGTGTTGTAGTGCTGGGCTGTAGTTGTTCAAGAACCTGCAACTCTATCCATGAATATACTGTATATCCATCATTTATGGAAATTGAAGGGTGAATTTTGAAAAGCTACACCTCCTAAATTACTATGGTATATGATGGCCCGCCAAGTGATGATTAAATGCCAAAAAAAACTATACGATTCCAACATTTCCAACTTAGTAGTCGCAAATATATGAGTTATTAGTAGTCGCAAATATATAGTTCTTAAAACTTCGCAATCACGCGAATAATATAGATAATACTCCTCCACCAGGAAGTGGTCTTTGGATTTAGGAGCCTTTTTCGTAGAAAATGACTGAAATCCATCTGCAGGAAAAAAAAATTATCTGCAAATTAAAATAACTTTCATAACCTTATATTCACAGCTACAATTTAAAATGTCACCTGTACTAAAAGTAAGTCTCTAAATTGAGTTCAGACTCATGAGAACTCTTTACATCGTTGGGAGAATTAATGGGAAAGCATGCATTTCTGACGAAAAGTATTACTCCGACAGAGACTCAAGGAATGCGGTACGTCGAATTGAGTATTCGGTTGCCTTGGATACTTTAAAAATATTCCGAAATGGTTGGGTACGAACCCCTTCAGATTTCGGCAACCGATTGGCCCACCCATCTGAGGTCGAGATGGAGAGCCCCCTCTGCGTCCGAAGTTCCGACCGCGGAGTTGTTCAAGGGTGTTCTCGTGACCGTTAATCAGGGATACCCGTTCCTCACCTGCAAAAGCATCCGGAAGTGATAATTCAGGATGTAATGATCTTGAAAAGAATAGACACATTTGTACTGTAGGGATTAGAAATACTAATAACGCACGAGAATCTCGGGGATGCCATCTTGGTTCCATGCCCTCCTTTCTTTCCTCTTTCTTTTCTCCTTTAAAACGGGAAGGTTGAACGGGGATCGGTTTGTTCTTCTGAATGTCCTCAAGAAATTCACTGATGCTCTCTGTCGTAATATCCCATAGCTTCCCATTGATTGAAGTTGTTTTCTCTATTTCCTTTTCCTCCTCGTCATCGTCGCTGGAAGATTCATCATTGTCTTCTTTCGCGAAATAAGCAGAACTGTTCGCGGCGAAATGCTTCTTAAAATTCAATCCGGCCTCTTTTACGGATTCTAGGACGGGGAGGTTTTTGCCGTCCGCGAATGTGCAAAACAGATAGGAAATATCATTGAGTCCCTGAATCTTTTCTCCCAAGACTTGGACCATGCTTTGTATTGCCATTTTCTGTTCTGCCGTCAATCTCGCCTGTTCATGTGAAGGAGACGGAAAGAAGACCAAAAATCAAATTCCCCCAAGTTAGAGGATAAGCAGGGAAATACAACACCGACGTTGATAGAGAATACAAATTTATCCATTAAGTTATACACTAGAAATGAGTACCAGGAGAGTACAAGGAAAGACCTGGCACTTCTTTGAATAATATTTGTGCAGTAGTAGAGAGAATCTTAAAAAAAGAAGCGAAAGAATAATGCTTACTTTCAACGTGATTCCCAGGCCTTCCTGAAATGCGGTTAACCTAAACGCCATAGATAATTCGTATTTTCATAAGATGATGACTAGAAAGAAAGAATAGGGCCAGGTCATGAGCTTCTGGAGTTCAAAATGTATGGAAATTAAGTTTTCATGGCGGGTGGAGAGGGTTTATTCTTTCTCCTTGTCTGAGACTCGTGTTTTCTTTGGTCACTTTCAAATCGAGTCCATTTCATATGAAACCTGCGAACTATACGAACATAGGAATGCAAGACCAAATCATATTTTTTTCACAAGATTACATGGTGATCTTTGGACTTTACAGGCACACCAGTGAGTCGAGTTCCGCAATTTTATCATTTCCGAATACTTCCATTTTCCATTAATAGACTCTCAGTAATTGAGAGGTATAGAGAAGACAAGAATGTGTTTTGTTATCAGTGCATTTCTCAATGCTCCCATCTGTTTTTGGATGCGTAAAAATGGTAGAAAGAAAAGTAACTTCCTGCTGCACTGAGAAAATTCGTTTCATTATAGAAAAAAGCAAGTTGCCGTATTCGAACGGGGATGGAAATCGGTCCCAAAGGATGTTTGCTCGATAATATGTCCGCTAATCAGATGGAAAAAGTGATAAGTAATGTGGAGTGTGGAGAGAAAGCCAAATAGCCCCATGTTGTGTCATTACATGTGAATTATGTTTGCACATGTTTGAAAGAAGGAAGGGAAAGAAATAAGTATGGGAGCATTTGGAGATAGAGAAGGAGGGAGGAGAGAAAATGCCGCATCTACTTGTCCTATCGTCTTGTCCAGACGAAAGAATTATTCCCTGAACGTTAGAATTTCCCTTTTCTTCTTGATCTGTCCAGGTTTCTCCCTCTCTGAACTAGGGAAAGGTGGCACGGATATAGACAGCCGCTTTGCTAATTGCCTAGTTCTAGAGGCCATCCCCTTCAAATCCCATGCGTAGTGGCTGAAGCCCTGCTGGTTAGTTCATTCGTTGTTATGCCTGAAGTTCACCTAAAATGGGTTCACTTTGAGCACAAAGCTGGCAATTGCAGGTCGCATTTTTTATTATGGAACCGTGTGAACATGAAATTAAGACTAGAACTACAAGGACAGTCATTTTGACTGCTTACCGATTTTTAATGCACTTGGCTCGTTTGGCAACTAAGGGCCTCGACAGTATTCCATTTTTAAGTCTAATTTTGCCATTTTGAATATGTTAACATTTTGAACGTACCAAGTAGCATATGAAACAAGAAACACGTTACAGAATAAGTGCTTGATGCTACTTTAAATGCAGTGGTGAAATTGTCGGCTCCGATAATTCTAGTGTTAAAGCTTATACAGGATGGCCCATTTAAAAGTGGACCCGGTATCATACCATCTACAACGCGCGCTCATTCACTTCCAATAACCTTCGCTGCCGCTAACGAGTGCCGGGCGGGATGGGCCACCCAGTATAATTCATAAATGCTTTATTCCGATGCTTAAATTTTCTTAACCCTTACCCGGGCAAGGTATTTATATGGATAAAATGAGCAAAACTAAATTGAGGATAAGTGTTTAAACCAAAGCCTCATGTGCACGGTACTAATTGAATTTGAAGAGGGGGAAGCTAAGCATTACTTCGAACGTTGAAGATATTTTGAAAATGTCCAGATTATTCTCTATTCCATTTCTGTGAAGAGGGGAGAATAAACAACCTGAGAACTTGGGAGGACGTAGACGACGGCATGGACGCCCAGCGGATGGTTAAAGTGGAGGAATGCGCGGATCTCTTCCGTCAAATTCTGGTCCTCTTTGGGCGTCAGCTTTAAGTAACCTCGTGTATCAATCAGAGTTACTGGACGGGGGAACCTCTTCTTGTCTCTGGTGAAGAAGGTGTGCGAGGTGATGATGCTCGTGGGTCCATCATCCTTCTTCACTCGGAAACGATAGGGCTCCTGAAAAGTCATTCCCAAACCGTAATTGGCCATCACCTCCATTAGCATCGACTTCCCTGCAAAAAAGACGAGTACACGCTTTAATCAAACCCGCCTGGCATTTTCATCCTGAGAATGGCATTATGCAATAATATAGGTGACCTGATCCTGTCAAGCCGAGTAGGAGAACATTCAGGCTTCGTTCAGGTTGCTCACAAGCCCCCAATCGGTATTGACCATTTCCGACGGGATGGAAGGGAAGCAAGTACGTCCGCGGATCCTCATTCGGGATCTCATCACTTTCTTTGATCAGTCTCTCACGGAGCCCTTTTTCCTGTGTCTCTGTCATCATTCAGACCTTGGGAATTCCACAGTAGAGGAGTTCATCACATGTTAGCCATATCATGAATAAGAGGAGAATAAGTAAAGAAGATCAGTGTGCTTTTACTCTCTTCTACTGGGGAATGAACTTTCAATGAAACTATACGAATACGAGCCGATGCAGTTTGGTCAAAAAAAGCCGATGATTTAGATGGGTTCGTCAGATAGCAGTATCAGAAAGATATCTCAACTCTGCTACTCCACGATTGTCAGTAGTTGTTCGAGAAAGCCGAGAGTTTTTCATGTACAGTGTGTTCCATTTAAAACGCAACCCAACAACAATCACGTACTACGGTACAAAAATGAAGTCTTGTATCGTCTTGTATTCGGGAAGCTGGTGGACATTCCCAGCATCAGCTGTGAAGCTGTTCAGTAATTTTCTGTAATATTCTTCCTAGCAAAAGAAAACTATGAAAGAACTCGTTTGTCTTGTTTTATAGGTGTTGTACACTGTGTTGCGTTTTAAGTGGAACACCCTGTATAATAAGAATTTGAGACTGCTTGGAGACATAAGAAGTCATTTTGACGGCGAATATGACCTGAGAAGCAAAAAACATGATTGAAATAATTATCCTATGCCGCAAATCTAATTTTTGCCACTTTGACCCTCTAGGAAATTTATTTTACGTTTAATACCTTATCATCGCAATAATTAATGAAGGTATGGATTCATTCATACGATAGACGGGTACTTCATTCAGCTGCTCGGGATAAACTATGGGCAGAAAGAGTTGAATATTAACGCGGTGGAAAAAAAAACTGGAAACAAGAACAGGGTTTACTTATCCCATCTGACTATACCGAAAGCATAGCTTAGGCCAACGCTGATGCACAGTCGTGTCACCATGGGCATGCAAGAAGCACTAAGTTGCAGCACGATGTCATGATTACCATGATACTTCCATTCATATGATGGAGAAACCTCACAGAATGCGATGTAAAAGGAAGAGGAATGCACGAGCACCCACATACTATGTACGCTTCTCTTCGAACATTTCCTTATCAGTCTTCTGGTCGGAGTTTCCTCGAACTCTGAGCAACAACGCAACTCCTGATAAAGGAAAATCACTTTGTTTTCCGCTCATTTTTCTCTGCAGGCGGATATGTCCTATCGTTCTATTCATACTCTTAGGATCAAGCTCCTCTTATGAGAGCAGATCTTAGTGAGGTTGCCTTCGACTAAGTTCTGTATTATTTAATCTTCATCGAACGGAAGGTACTAATGCTGTACCGCAACTTCTTTGGAAAATGTTCTGGTACTTTTATGACACACTGGCTTTTCTGCACTCAAAGAGAAACTGTGTATTCCCTTGTGTATAATGCTATTTCCACGACAAAGTCGTCTTATGTTAGATTCAATTCAGTAATGTCACTATTTATTTTGCTGACTAATTGTAATTTTCCATATCATGTTGTTTCATCTAGTTTTTCAAGGCAAGAAATGTTCATCGATGTAAAATATGCAAATTATAACATTCCGCCGTGTGTTTTCTGTGAAATACTTTAAATTTGAAGCTTTTTTACCATTCGTTGTGGAGTCATGCGTTTTCCCGAATGTAAACATAGCATTTTAGAGGGCGCGAGCAATTTGGCTGCAACACTTACGTGGGAGATTTAAATCAGTATTATCTAGGTTAAAGTGGTCCGTCACATATTTCCCTCATGTTAGCGCAGAAGCTCGACGAAGGCAAATCCGACCTTCCCAAATGCTTCACACCTAACTGCCAAAGCGCGGCAACATCGTTGGGTGGACGTAAAAAGAGGATTCATCTTTAGCTGGAAGAGCGTTCTCTCCTGGTATCTTTTTTCTTTACCATTCTTCAACACGTGTTCCACCCGAAGGTCTGGTATGGACTAATTTGTGACTAAGAAACTTGTTTGAATAAAGGAGCACACAAACTGAGAGAGTCTTAGCGCGGGAGAGCCCCTTTTTTTTAGTCCACTGACCTTTTCCCTTCCACACATCCGCCTTGCTGCCTCATACTGTACAGGGTGTCCCATTCAGTATAGATAGAGCCCCCCTCCACAGCCCAAACCAAAAGTGCTGCACACATGTATGATATCACATTGTAAAGCACATCCATCGACTATTCTAACGACATCTTTTTCTTTCCCTAGTGGCTTGTGGTGACTCAGAAATTTTGAGATTTGTGGACCGCATCCGCGCCGTCAATTTCCGAGAAGCGCGAGAGATCAAGAGGTCCGAAAATTTCGGGTAGATTAACTGGAATAAGTGCCCCTACGAGTGTGAAATGTCCACTGCTCCTATTGGGATCGAAGGTCGCTGCATTTCGGACACTTCTAGGGAGATCATAAGGAACGAGGCCGGCAAACAAAAGAAAAGTGTCCGAGTGTTGGCTAAGATCGTGGAGGAAGAGCGAGGAAAGACGAGAAGCCGGGAGCTCACAGCTCCCGGCTTCTCGTCGAGCTCTCTGTGAGCCGGGAACTCCACAGGATGGGGTTGAAACCGTTTCCTGCTCTCAAGAAGCCCCTCCTGTCTGAATTGGCAGATGAGGAAGGGCTCCGGTTCGCCGAGTTCCTCAAAAACTGGGATGATGAGGATTCTCTCCATCTTGCCCCATTTCATGAATTTTTCACTTATGCGATCCGACGTCCAAACCATCAAAATGACAGGGTATGGGCAGCCTCTCCAAAGGACATTGAAGATAATCCACGATTTCGTGGGATCCCTCAATGCCCAACGTACATTGGCATCTTTGTTTGCTTCACGGCGAAAAAGATTATGTTGGCGGTGAAGGAAGAGGGCGCCACGTGCGACGGAGTTTAATTCTGAAACTTGCTCCAGCGGCATGTCATCACTTTCTTCCGTGATTCGAGGAACGTCATCAGCGTGCCTGATGTAACTTAACTTCGCGACAAAGCACCGTGTTTTAAGGCCCTCGCGACACAAGAACCGCTGCGGAACTCTGGACTGGACTTTTTCTTTTCTCTTTTTTCTCTGGCCCGGCTCCTCCCCCGACCTCTATCCGGCTGAACATATTGGAGCTATCATCAAGGAGGAAGTGGAGAAGACGCTCATTGAGACCAGGGATGGTTCCTATGATACCTCGAAGACCTCAAGAACGACACCCTGTTCCGCCAACTTCTTGAATCCTACCCTGCTCGGATCAAGGCGGTTTCGGAAGCGCGAGGACACACCGACTTTTAAAATATGTGGCCTAGAATAGTCGATGGTGTATCATACATATGTGCAGCATTTCTGGTTTGGACGGTGGAGGGGAGCTCTATCTATATGGGACACCCTGTATGTCCCCTATACAATATGCGAGCTCGTATTTCTCTTTCTCATTTTCTTTGACTCAACTCGCGCGCGCGAGCGCGCGTTATTTAGGGGACTTGTGGAGGTCTAGACCGGATCCGATAAGAGAGTGAGAATGACCCGACTCACAGACACACGTGACACCTGCTAGACATTCAAGGACATGTTGTTCTAGTAGGTGCTAAACACATGACGTTATTATGAGTGCATGACTCATCCTCTCCGGAAAAATCCGTTATCATCCCTCCCCTCATACTTGGCGTTGGAGAAGATAAGCATAGGAATAAAAGTGTCGAGCAACCCTCATGTCGAAGGGAACAGACGCTAAGTAATGGGCCTCAGAGCAAAGGTTGATCTGCACGTAGTACTGTACATACCGGGTGGCGCAAAAAAAAAACGCGTCGTGTTTGACGAATATAAAATCCGTTGTGTATGGTCTTGGTTCGTGATTATTCATATTAAGTTATAAACTTCACAAAATGTATTTTGTGGAAGTTTCATGTACCTAAGTTGTCTGAATAAATACCGACAGCCGCTCAAAGCGGAGTCATAAAATGAACCTTTCCAAGCACGAGGAGTACGGAATTTCAGGATGGAGTTTCAGGACTGCTCGAATGATTTCTCTCAGTCGACGTTATGAATACCACTTTTTACGGCAGTTCTCATCGTAGTACTCTGCATGACATCGATTCTGATGCTACGATGTACGAGGGCCACTCAATAAGTTATCTACCTGAATATGAAATGGATGAGCAACAGGCCTGTGCCTGCTGTGACATGTCTCGACAGGTCTCGTGAGTGCCCCACCACTATACCAGCTCAGTGGCTCAAGTCCCTTCAAAGTGGTAGCGCATTAGATTTCTTTTCCTGAGTCTGTGTCATGGATTTGACGAAAGTTGAACATCGTTCAGTGATCAAATTCCTCACCAAAGAAGGGAAAGCACCTAAGGAGATTCATGAACGTATGTCTAACGTTTATGGTGTGTCTTCGCCTTCTTATTACCAAGTTAAATTTTGGAGCAAGCAGTTTAAGTGGGGAAGAGAGTCAATCGAAGATGACCCAAGGTCGGGGCGCCCTGTGGAGGCTTCTGATCAGGAAATGTGTGACAAATTGGAGAGTGCGATACTGGAGGATCGTCGCACCAAAGTCTCTGTTTTAGCTCATGAACTGGGGATTTCAGAGGGCACAGTGATTCACATTATTCATGAAAAATTACACATGTCCAAAGTCAGTTCTCGATGGGTCCCAAGAATGCTGACTCCAGCTCAGAAGAAGAACAGATCTGACATCTGCAAGGAAAACTTGGAGTTTTCTAAACAAATCGGGGAAACTTTTTTTCCCCAGAATAGTAACTGGTGATGAAACTTGGGTTCATCACTGGGATCCCGAAACCAAGCAGGAGTCCATGCAGTGGAAGCACAAGGGATCGCCAACGCCTCGCAAATTTCGTGTTCAGAAATCTGCAGGAAAGATTATGGCAACTGTGTTTTGGGACAGCGAGGGACTACTGCTGCTTGAGTTCATGCCAGACGAGTGTACAATCACTGGCGATTCCTATGCTACCACCATGAACAATTTCCATGATGCCATCGAGGAAAAACGCAGAGGAAAGTTGTCAAGGGGGGTCCTTCTTCTCCATGACAACGCGCCCGTCCACAAATCATGGAAAGTTCAGGCAGCAGAGAGGGAGTGTGGCTTTCAGGAGCTCAACCATCCTCCCTACATCCCGGATCTGGCTCCTAGTGACTATTTTCTGTTCAGACACTTTAAAAAATTTTTGCGGGGAAAAGGATTTTCACGCAATGAAGAGCTGAAAGTTGCCGTTTCTGATTGGTTTGATGGACAAGAAGTTGACTTCTATTCCTAGGGAATAAAATTCTTGGAATCAAAGTGGAATAAGTGTGTTGAGTTAAAAGGTGACTACATTGAAAAATAAAGTATTATTTTTCCCCTAGGATGTTTCTTTCTTATTCAGGTACATAACTTATTGAGTGACCCTCGTACGACAGCAGCACAATTCTATGATGTGTTGAATACTACGATGAGAACTGGCATAGGTGGAGAAATCATTCGAGCAGTTCTGAAACTCCATCCTGAAATTCCGTACTCCTCGTGCACGGAAAGGTCCATTTTATGGCCCTATTTTTTGTGACTGTGGATATTTATTCAGACAACTTAGGCATATGAAACTTTCAGAAAACAAATTTTTTCGTGTTTCCAGCATAATATGTAAACATCACGAGCCTAAATAATCCACAACGGATTTTATAAGGCGTCAAACACGACACGCTTTTTTTTACGCCACCCAGTATATTTTCCAAGATTAAACGCACGCAGCACTCACTTTGCCAAAAAGTGCTAAAACAAAAATTGCGTTTGTAGCATATTTGAATAATGTTTTGTAACCCATCTATGAAACATGCCTCCGGGAATTCATGCGACTTCGGGGGGTCGAAAGCCTGCAACTCTGAAATGCTAATTAGACTGCCCGTAACCGTACGCAGTCAATACCTGTAAACTAGGTTGCTCCGCCAATACGAAAAATTCTGAGATTCGAGAATTTTCTGCAAAGAAAAATCGGGGAGAGAGACCAGGAAAAATGCGGCTAGGTGGATGTTTATTGACTCCCAGATTATCATTCACTTGTCTCCTCCTCTTCCTCCTCCACCTTCTCCTCTTCCTCCTCCTCCCTTCCAGTTTCCTCTTCCTCGTAGTACGCTTCCTTCTTCAACTTTCCTTTTCTCTCCTTTCCTCGTTCATACTTCTCCCGTTCCTTTTTCTCTCGTTCTTTTTCTTTTCGCCGTTTCTTCTCCAGATACCTTTCCCTCCTCTTCTTCCTCTTCAGACGATCTTTCTCCTCTCTTTTCATGATACGTTTTGTCCTCATCTTCGAGACAAAGTATATTCACAATCGCTGCGAATATGTCATTTCTATGCCTAGCACTTTTGTACTTTACTCTCATGATATGAAGATATCTTCCGAATATTCCGTCCGAGTAAGTCGTCGGAAATATCGCGGAAATGAATTTATGGATGAGATCGTCCTCTCACCTCCGGCGACTCCAGGTCGCCGAGTCGATGTACGGGTCTTTTCCAAATTTCCTTCGGCGATTCATCTTGCCGGAAAATATGTACAATGAAGTCATCCTCTGAGTAGAATGTGGCTGCGATGACACGAGGACATCACCCAGTGAAGGCAAATGTTAAAGTGATTGCGTGGGAGTTTTAGTTTCAGTGACATTGTATGTCAAGACAATGACAGCATTTTAGAAGAGCTTGAATGAAAAGCACGTTGGAAACGGATATCATTAGCAGAATTGGCAAATGCCGTAGGCAATCAGGTTGGCAACTGGCACGAACTCGCGGAAAAAATCAATGGGATCGCACAATCCGCGTAACAGTACAATGCGAACTTGATCAATCCCTTCCCACCGTTGGAGGGAACTCATTGGAAATTTTATTTAGAAAATCCATCGTGATTCCTGCAACACTAGATCTCGCGATCCGATCGGTTTCTTAAGTTGCTTCAGGGCCACGCAAATATTTGCATTTAAACAAATGTAGCAGGGGAAGCGTCTGGTAAATGATTTATGAGGATTCAGAACTCACTTTTTTGTCGCTTTTTTCTTTGCTTTTGGTTGGGCCGCCGGAGGATGCTCCTCGGCGGCCCAACCAAAAGCAAAGAAAAATTTTCTTCCTCCTTCTTTTCTTCCTCCTTCTTTTCTTCCTCCTTCTTTTCTTCCTCCTTCTTTTCTTCCTCCTTCTTTTCTTCCTCCTTCTTTTCTTCCTCCTTCTTTTCTTCATCCTTCTTTTCTTCCTCCTTCTTTTCTTCCTCCTTCTTTTCTTCCTCCTTCTTTTCTTCCTCCTTCTTTTTCTCCTTTCTATCTCCATCTTTTTTCTTCTCTCTCTCCTCTTTTTCTTTCTTCTCCTCATATTCATCATTTTCCTCCTCGTCTTCGTTGTCTTCTCCCTCGGTTTCCTTGTCTTCCTCTTCTTCCTTAGCGCGAAAGGGGAACCAATCCATGCATTTGCTGGAAAGGGAGAAATGCATTGGAATGGTATCGGACTCGAGCGAGAAAAATTGCGGACTGCATCGAAGGAGAAGGTGCGAGGCACTCACGAGGATTTTCCGCACCAACCGCAGCCCAACATAAGAAGAACGCAGACGATGGGGATGCACGTCAGCACCAGGCGAAAAGTCTGCAATTGCCACCATACGAGTCCAACGTGTCGATTGTTAATCTTCGACTTTCATTCTTTATTTCTGAAGGAAGTCGTCTTTAGTTGCCCAAGGGATAACACGATTCGGCATTCTATATCGGCAATCGCGTTTCCCCGTTGAGCGTTGAGCACAATTTAGCGTTCCCGCAAGGCTGAGTATCAAGTTTTTCTAGCTCATTACGAGTCAAGTTTTTGTCGCTTAAGACCGATACATATTCCATCGTGCTAACGCCACATTCAAGTTTTATGTTGCTCGTGATCCAAATGCTCGCGTTGATTGACCGTTGATATGACCGTTCCTGGCCAACTAGATCATCAGATAAATGACTTTTTTTATGGGAAGAACGAACGCACCATTCGTTGGCTACTCTTTCGGTCGGTTTGTTCTTCCGGGCGTTGCCCTTTTTCGTCTTCTTCTTTTGTCTTCATATGGACTTTCATCATTGAATGGTCTGGGATTAGGCGGGGTCGAAGGGCTGGGAGGAGGCAGGGTGAAGGGCCTGGGAGGAGGCAGGGTAGGACAGAACATGGAATAAATAATTGAATCTGCTCATCTGGTCAATCGATGGAGCATGACGTAAAGTGCTTCGTCCTCTACAACTCAGAATCGAGTGAGGCGAGTCCAACTTTAACGAAGGCAAAACAAAACGCGGATGCAAAGAAACGGCGAATGGCTTCCTTCATCAGCGGCAGCGAAAAAGTTAAAAACTTTGAGCAATGGCAAATTTTCAGGAGCGATTCTCATCATACGAATCGAGCGAAACATTTTCCGACATACCGTTTCGCTCATTCATTTTCGACAATTTTGTGGGATATGCCCAAAGTGATCAAACGCGTTTCCGCGACCTTATATCTACCATTAGTTAGATCTCGACTGACGAGAAAAAAAAAATGAGCAGAGAAGTACCAAAGAAGTCCGTATGCCATCTGGCTGCTAGTCATGCAAACAAAGTTTTCGCGACAGGGGCGAGAGAGCTCTTCATCAACGCTCTGGCTTGCAACGCTCAAATGGACCCTTCAAGGGTCATTTTACTTCTCATTAATGTTTAAAAAATGTGTCAGAGTGGATAATTAGGTTGAACAAGAACATTTCCCACGTCATGGTCAAACCAAAATCTTACGATTATCTGGGGATTACATTTCGCTCAGCTGACACAGAAGGAATGTAATACCTGATTAATATACAAAATCTGCATCTAATCGTGTCGGTTTCTGCGTGTCTGTCAGTCCTCGCGATGGAAAGCCCGAAGCCTAATAAAGTTGTTTGGATTGAGCCGAGGATCGTGCTAAGGTGGGAAGTTCATCGGAAGGGATTAAGAATATTTTGTTTGGAGAAAAAAAAAAGAGCCGATGGCTAATGTGGACCCGGTCAGCAGGTTGACCGCTCTCACGTGCATGGCCACTAAATGAGATTACGCACTGACAGGTCTGGAAGTCAGAAGGAGAGCATAGAAAACCTTGAGGAAGGCTGGAGGGACGGGGCCTGTCCAACTTACATCCGAGCGGGGGACATCCGAGCGGGGGACATCCGAGCGGGGGACATCCGAGCGGGGGACATCCGAGCGGGGGACATCCGTCTAGGCTTCTTCCTCGCAAGCTAATAGGAGACAAAGAAGGTAGATGCAAGTTTCTCGTATTCCAACATTTTCTGGAGGGAGAAACATTCAATTCAAAAAATAATTCTTCCTACTGAAGAAATTCCTAAATGAAAAGAAAAAACCAACTGCAACTCATCCAAATAAAAAGTGAAAAATTTTTCTTTACAGTCGCAAGGACTCGAGACCCGAGGTCGACTCCCTCCGGCAGATTTCTGTTCCTTCCCCTGCGGGCGTGAAAGTCGTCGCGACGAGACGGGGAGGCGAAAGAATCCACTGGCGCCCTGGCAAACTCGGAACGCGCCCAAGTCGTTTCGTCGTCTGAGGTGTGGGATGTTCGTCCGAATAGGAGAGCCGCGAGATGCCCGGCCGGAGTCGGAGTCGGAGTTTGCCAACGGATGGTGTCGACCGGTGTGAGAGTCGCCTCTCGCTGTCCATCCATATTTGAACTCAGGGCGATGGGAAGCGCCAGCCCATCGCGTCCCTCCGCGCGTATGGGTGTGGGCTCCGCCTGTCCGGGGGAAGGGGGGAAGGGGGGGCGGGGAGGGAGGCGTTATGTGCATGTAGGTCACTCGTATCTTAGAAGGTTAAACCGGTATTTTAGAATCAGGCTGAGGTGATACGTCCAGAGTCAATACTGGAGACTGGATTGTTTCAATTGAGTTCCATCACGTTTGTGTCGGGTGATCGCCAGCAAACGCGAAACGTTTCCGGCCTGGCGTGAGAACGTGAACCGCACCGACATTGGCAAGTTCATGTGGAAATATCAATTATACGCCTCTCTTTTGGCCCAAAACGGAGAGGATGCGCTCACTTCCTTCGTGGGGTGCTTAATCCTAGGCATGTGGAATGGCCGGTGCATAACCGGTTGGTTTCGTATTTTCTTGCATGCAAAAAGCCATGAACGAACAGATGAAAATGTTGAGAAAAGAAATATAAAATTAGTAAAATTTTCGTTCTCATGTTTCTAGAGGGATCGATCGCGAAGGGAAACGGGCTATTCCTACATTTTTAACATTTCCTGCATATCTCGTTTCGATATCGATACGAGAAAATCGATAAGTGAACATCGATACGAGCGCCCTGGCCCTGCTCAGTTCCACACATGCCAATTTGACAGAAAGCAGAAGGCGTGGAATCCGTCGGGCTCACCAGTGGACAGGAGGCGAAGAGAGCACCAAAGGTCCCCAAGTAGATGAGGGGGACGAGACGAAGGAGGAGGCGGGCAGAATCACGCTCATGCATCACATTCGCTCGTTGTGTCCATGGCTTGTCGTTCAGTTTCGGGGCCATCGGAGTGAAAGATGCGTATCTGTACTTCCACTCTTGCGTCTTCATCCCATAGTATCCATAGTAACGGAACAACTGAAACTGTCGCGCATCTCCGCTTGGGTCCGCCTGGACCTGGGTCGTAACACGGGTCGTGATCTGAGCGGCGATACGTAGCAAGGATGGGTTCGTATAATTACGGCTCCTATCATGACCTCTGGCAGCATCTTAATCGCTGATTAAGCGGTTCCAGAATATTTCAGTTGCCCCTCCGTCCAACAACTCCGTTGAGATTAGGTCCGACTCAGAAGAAGAAGCTGCTTCAGCTGAACATAATGGGCATGATTATTGCCGACATCATCACGATGAAGACTGGATGGCAAGATAGAAACGAATCTACTCGTTGCTGATCTTTCCGAGAGTCAATACATGCATGAAAAGCCTTGCCATACGAAAGACGACAAGAAATTAAAGAATGTGCGCAATATGGAATGATGCCAACCTTTGAGTTCAACGGCACTTAATATTTAGCATTTTTTCACGGTAGCATCTCCTATAATTTCAATCGTAATGCAAAAATACCTATTTCTATTCTTGTACTTAGTCGTTAGAGCGAGATTGAGTGGATACCGTGATTAAGAAACGGTCTCGATTTCCTCCTTAAAAATGCTCGAAAGTGTCTTTGCTCAGCCAAATCCGCAGCATTAAGATCCGCGCACGAGAAGAGTAGCGTCAGACTCGTGTCTATTGATAATGGCGAGGCCGCGATGAGAAAAGTCAAAAACTTTATTTTTTTAACTTCGCAGTCGAATTTCTTCAAGAATGAAATCCGTTTGTGGCAGCATCACAGAACTTCATTCACATCTTTGAATTTCCAACAATAAAGAGCATCCAGAAAATATTGAAATACAAGGAACTTGCATCTCCCCTCTTTGTCTCCTTTTAGAACAATAATTCCGTCGCATGTTGTAGCCTGATGTCACCTTCCAAAACGACGTGCAGTACCAGCAGGTGGCAGCAATCAGCCCACCGAGTCTCTACGTGGACACTGGAAGAAGTTGGAAACCGAGTCCACGAAACCGAGTCCTCGACCCCGGTCATCTCCGTCGGGGCACGCGAATCCCAGACGGGTGTCTCCCGGATGCATGTCGCCAGAATGGATGTCTGGTTTGGTGGTTGTCGCCAATTCGTATACCGGGCAGGCGCCGTTCCTCAAGCCGTCGAGAGGTTTTTCTCTCCTCTCTCATGGGTTCCGGATCTGTCGGTGCGTCATCGCATTTCGAGGACGTGAACGGGATTTGCGCTCGTCTTGTTGACCACGCCCATATAAGCCATTGGTTCATTTCTTTCTTTTATATAAAAAAATGTTATTTATCCCTGGTAATGTAAGGCTGCATCACGATTGCTGATGTAGAATAACGAATCATGTCACCCCTTGCGCAACTAAAGAGAAACTCCCCGAAAGGAGGATGGTCCATGGTTAACAATCGACAAGTCGCTCTCGTATGGTGGGAGTTAGATGCGTTTTGGCTGGTGCTGGCTTGCACCGGGAGCGCCATCGTCTGCAGCCTTCTCTATCTCGCCTGGTGATGCTGCTTGAAATCCTTGTGAGTGCCTAACACCTTCACCTTCCATCAATTCCTCGTTTTTCGCGTTTCTTCGAATCCGAGGCCTTTCTAGCGCATTTTTCCTTCTCCTGCAGAGGGGAGAGTTAGTTCCCCTTCGACGAGAATGAAATTGAGGAGGAAGGAGACAAGGAACATGAGGAGGAGGGAAAGAAGGTGGAAGAGAAAGGAGAGAAGGAGGGAGAGGAAGAACAATCGACAAGTTGCACTCCTATGGTGGCAGTTGGAAACTGTTCGGCTGACGCTTGCATGCACCGCAAGCCCCATCGTGTGTTTTGTCCTCCTCCAGGCCTGCAGAAGGTGCAGGAAATCCTTGTGAGTGTCTCGCACCTTTCACTTCCATGCCTTCCTTGTTTTACTCGCTCGAGTCCGAAGCCATTTTCCCGCATTTCTCCTTCTCCGGCAGAGGGAAGGGTTGGTTCCCCTTCGGCGAGAAGGAAAATGAGGAGGGAGACAAGGAAATTGAGGAGGGAGACAACGAACACGAGGAGGAAGAGAAGGGAAAGAAGGTGGAAGAGAAAAGAGAGACGATGATGGAAGAGACAGAGCCTGACAATATTTACTCGCCTAAGATTTTACCGATTATCGGTAAAAAAAAATCGTCTAAGGTATGCCTTCCTTAAACGTTGAAACTAGTCAGGTTGCCTCAAGTTTCGAATGGCTCCACAGGGCCCATTAAGAGCATCCGTCAACGGACGGACCCGAAAAAGAAAGGAAACATTCCATATAGTCAGTTCCCAATCCTCCAAAAATCCTTTCTGAGACGTTTACCTTGCCTCATTTTCTTTTTTTTGAAGTAACCACCGCCTAGCTCTCATGCAATACAAGCAACCGATCGGATCGCGCGACCTCGTACTGCACAAATCTTGGAAATATTTTGAACCGATTCCTCCCGTCGGCGGGAAGGGACCGATCGGGTTCCGATTTGCGATCCGATCGGCTTCATCCGGTGATCATGCCAGTTGCCAGCCTGGTTACAGACGGCAATGATCAATCCTGCTAAATACGCCATTTGCCAACGTGTCCCTTTTTCACGCTTTTGGCCTAATTGTAAACATTGTCGTTGTGACTTACGAATTTTTCGTCACCGAGAGATGTTCTCGGGCGTATCACAGCCTCCTTCTCGTCCGAGGACGAGTACCTGGTTCAGGTACTCCGGATAAAGGATAAAGGATGAAGGCTGCCGAAGGACTTCAAGAAGAAACGACCTGCACACACAACTTTTTTTGACACGAAAATGCTGTGTCGAAAGTTATGGCACACTTTGAATGTGTCGATTCATTCAATGCATTCTCTCTCTCAGCATTAAATACTTTCAATATATTCACCAGAGAAGCAAAACAATTGCTAGATCCCGTTAGGAATCATAAGATATTCCTGCTGCGCAGACTAGACTACAAGGCTCCTGCAAGTTCTCCTAGGTGTCCGAAGTTTGTCAAAACACATTTTCGCCCTCATGAATTGCAAGAAAATGCCAAACTGACCGTGCGATAAAATGTTTCGGAAGAAAGAAGCGGATGACGAGGGAAAGGAAACTGAAAAGGCGGACGATGGATGGGGAAACGAAACCGAAGAGGAGACCGGTGACGGAGTGTCTGAGAGCGAATTAACTTCCCTAAAGCCATATTTTCCTGGACGCTCTTACAAATTTTTTTTGGAGAAAATTCAATAAATAATTCTGGAATCTCAGAGTTTGTTGTATTGGTGGTAGCAAACAATATTATATACCACGTTAGTCGCCTTTCTTGCCTTTCGCCTGTTCAGAGCCATAACGATCAAGCTCAAGTGTCTCACGATTGTATTAATTTTTAAACGTCATCTATTTATTTTAAAAATATATTAATATTTAGTATTATTACTTTTCATTTAAACGGAGGAGAGCAAGAAAGGAAAGGAGCGAGAACGAAAAGAGAAAGACGCTCCATGCTGAGGCTGCCGATAGCCCCAAGGACAGTGATGGATGCGCGGCGAGAGGGGGGTGCGGCGGTCCTCGCGTTCGGCGACGTCATCCTTGGCGACCTCAGCCTTCCAGTCCGGCGACGTCATCCTTGGCGACCTCAGCCTCCCAGTCCGGCGACGTCATCCTTGGCGACCTCAGCCTCCCGGTCCGGCGAGACAACCGGCTCTCCAGGTTATCCCGTCCGGGAGAGCATGGCAATTCTTGGCTGGGGGACCGGATTCGACTCCCTGCGTTCGCAAGACCGGCAGCGTTTTATTTTCGCGCCGGTTCGCTCGACTTTTCGCGACGACTTTCATGCTCGTCGGCCGAGGATCCGAAATCGGCGGGAGGAAATCGACCATGGGTCTCCCTTCCTAGCGCCTCGCTACCATTCGGAAGAAGGAAGAGAAAACCCGGGAGAAGAGGAAGCGCGAGAAGTGACTCCAGGAGAAGGAACGAATGGAGTAAGAACGAGAGAAGAATGATCGGTAAAAGAAGAGAAAAGGAAAAGGAAATCCGATGAAGAGGGAGAGAAAGAAAGGGATGACGAAACTGAAAAGGAGGATGAGGAGGAGACCGACGACGACGAGAGAAGATGATTCCAGTGAATGGAATGTCTGAGCCCGAGAGCGAACGAACTTCCTGGACGTTCGCCGTCGCCGGGAGACGTTTCCAGGGCATCGCAGCCTCCTTCTCGTTCGAGGACGAGTGCCTCGTTCGGGAATTCTCTCCGAAAGACTCGCCGAAGGACATGAAGAAGAGACCTTAGAAGAAAGTCGGCGACTTGGAATCGAAAGAGGTAAGAGGACTTTCTCCAAGTACACATTACCGCCGGAAGTTTTGCGAAATTTCTGACGATTACAGCAATACTTACGACCGTGAATCGAGTCGGGATCTCTTGGAAAACTTTTCGTCATCGTAAAAATAAAGTGCAACAGATGTTGGGCGAGCGATCTCTACGAGATACCCATAGCGACAGCGAATATCCTTTGTCTCCGAGGTGAGGGCGGAACGCATTCGAATGCGAGAAGAAAAGACCAGGAATAGGAAGCACAAGCGATTCCTGGAGACGAATGAATAAAAAGGGAGAGAACGAAAAGAGGGAGACGCGACGGACTGACGCTGCCGATCGCCTCCAGGGCGGCGATGGATGGGCGGCGAGTGGCGGGTGGGGCGCTCCGCACGCTCGGCAACGCCATCCTTAGCGGCGGAAGCCTCCCAGTTCGGTTATTCCTTGTCTTTCGTGCGTTCGTTGTGCGAACGATTCATCTCAAGTACATGAATGTACTTATTCCCTAATACATATTCTTTTAAAATTGTAATTCAATGTATTATTATTGCTGTAACACTTTATTTAAAATGAGAATAGGAAAAAACTTTCACTTAAATTGGCAGCCCTTGTTTTATTTCTGTAAAATTTTTGTTGCTCACATTCCCCTGAAATCCGCAAAATATGCATTTTATGCCTTTTCAAGCGCCGTCAAGCGCTTTCTCTCCTATTAGTTTGTTTGAGACTGCGATGCTCCTGAGAGCATCACTCAGGGACGGCAATTGTTAAAGTGATTACTTCGCTGTTATAGTCTAGTTTCGGTGACATCGTAAGTCATAACGAGAATGATTTATTTTAGTCCAAAAGCCAGAAAACATTTCACGTTGGCAGCTGCCGTGTGTTGCAGAATTTAGCAACTGCCGTCTTCAACCAGGTTCTCAACTGGGAATAATGCATGATGGAACCAATCGGATCGCACATCGCATCCAACAGTGCAAAATCGCCAACGAACCTGATCGGTTTCTACCCACGCCAGGGGAACTGGTGTTAAAAATGTATGCATGGTTCGTGAAATATATGCTTGCACAATCCGATCGGTTGCGTGAGTTTTTTGAGAGCTCAATAGCTTTTGCTTTAAAAAATGTTGCGATGAAAGCTTCTGTGAAAGGATGTCTGGTGATTCGAAACTGACTTAGTGGCGATGCGAAGCAAAGAGTGCATGGTTCATTTATATTTTTACTGTCATTACCTCTGTAATTATATTATCTCAATCACTCATGAAGGCGTTCCAGATGCTTCTTTTGATTTTTTTAGTCGGGCACCCTAAGTTCAAGGGTGCGTTCGATGAGAGGGAACCCAGTCCTAGGAGACTCTTGAAAGCTCTCCCTCAAATGATGGAGGGAGAATGGCTCGATTTCCAAGGTGATAAGGTGAAGAAAAATTTAGGAAAAGTACTTCCTAAAGCACCTCCGTTAAGAAGCAACCGCACATCCAGGATTCACTCCTTGCAAAATTGGGAAGAATGCTCGCCTCAAAGAAGACTGGTCCTTCATTTTATCATTTTCATGGACATATTTTAATCTTAGGACCGACGTTGCCTTCCTTGAGACACCTGGGCTTTGGATTCTCGTAAAGAAAATTGAAGAAACCACGGGTCTGTAACCCACGATCATTACGTTTCGGTCCATTCCAAAGCAAATCAACATAGCCATTTACCTGATCCCTTCCGATTTTCAATGAAATTTCTGATCTTGTAGGAATTATTTATAAAAAAAAACAATTCTGTGCCAAATTGCAGCTCTATAGCTGAAGAACTTCTATAGATGGAGCAATTTGATGATAGCAACAAGTGACCAATTTGGGGTCAAGTCGTAATGACTTAAGTGCTCATTAGTTTTATTCTCATCGACAGATAAAAGTTTACTTCGGCGTCATTTAAAAGTCTATTCGTGCCCTTTTGAATTATATGTGTCTCCAGGACATTCAATGAAAATTTATATGAAAAGTCAAAGACCTTTAAATCCAGAAAAAAAAATGGTTTCCTTTGGAAAAATTTTTGTAGCATTCTCAATTTCTTCCATATTTGCGCTAAAAATTATAACTTAGGGCTCTAATGGGATCATAAAAATCACCAAATAATTGTCTTCAAGAAAAATTCCATAGGCACTTAAATGACAAGAACCCGTTAAAAAAATGTCAAACTAAAACTGGACCAAGTTGAAGACTCCGTTATTCATGACTGAAGCTATCCAGTTGCAAAATCATCTCGCAAGGGAAGGACTTTCTCTCATTTCGAAACACGTGAGAAGGAAAACCCTAAGTTTAAACTTTTTTCTTCGTCAATGGAATGTATGAATAAAGTTTTTGCGTTCCAGGAATCCTGTGTGATTGCGCAATTCTTCATTTTAGGAAATTTTCCGCTTTCCCTTTGTCTTCTAAGCTGCCAAACTGGATGGAAGTGACTGGGATATTGTCTTTTGCCTATTGGAAGAGCTGGAGAGGCGTTGTTATTTGTTAGTTGTACCATCCTTGGAGACTGGCTCTTGTAGCAACCTCTTCACCAAACTTGTCGGCTCTTGTAGTTACAACTTCACCGTTCCTCCACCTCCGTGACACACTCTTCCGCGGCAGATGGCAGCAAAGTGGCACTCCTCTGGAAAACCAAAGCCTGTCTCATGATGGCACAAACTGCGGGAAATTTTCCGACTTTTGTCATGTGAAGCAGATCCATCGAAGTACGAGATGATTTTTCGTGGAAATAGATAGGGGCTCGGGCGCACGCCGGAGCAGCAGGTTTGAATCCGACCGTCGATATTCTCCTGGGTCGACAGTTCACCCGACTGCTTTCTGGTACTAACTGCTCTCCCTTGGGCTGAAGCATAGGCCACTCTGTGCTCCTTTCTGCCTGAGGTAGCTGCTTAGCGCACCTCAATAGCACCCCCCACATCGGCCCTGGCGCTCCGATGTGAAGCCGGAGCGGCAAAGAAATTACCACCACCTTCCCCTGGCCCCCTGATAACGGGATACATTTTGATAGGAAGCGTGGGAAGGCGGGCAATGTCGTCAGGGATGTCCGATAAGAACTCATTTCCTCGACTCTGCTGCCCCTCGTGGCATTTCTTCTTTCCCGTGTATGTCCATCCTAGTCCACGTTTCCGAAAACGTTTTTTCGTGGAAGTGAACCAAATTTATCCTTGAGAAAGTTGGTGCGGTTCCTCTGGAATAGATGGACAGCAACTTCGTCGTGATTAAGACATTCTCATATTATCACGCAACTCACATGCTAGGATTTCCCTAAGTCAATGCAATGTGCCACGAATGGATGGATAGTTGCTTGTGAATAGCTACAAAAATAGACTTGCGCTTCGTCCTGTATATTGAAAAAAAAAAACAATTGTCTGAGAAGTCGCATATCTCCAAGAATTCCCCGTCCCATGAGCTTCATTTCGAACCCGCTTGAAAAGAAGATTTCCTCCTTGCAATGAATGAATGAGAGAGAAGGGCTTCAAGCTTCTCGCAAGAAGAATAAAAAAAATCAATAGTCGATTTCCTGATGGTCTCGAGGCTGGATCCGTCAACGGAGATCCACTGTCGATGAACCATGTTGTCTACCATATTGTGATTCATTAGTGTTCCTTCAGATCCAATTTGCCAGGGTATAAACGGCAATCTCGTAAGTCGCACGCTGAATCAGAAGGATTGCACACGATCCTTGCCCGACAGTAAATGTATGTTTTCAGTGGGACATTGTCATCAGTGACCTGATTAGCAATCTTCCTACCCGAAATCATCAGCTTCACGGATTGCTCAGACGCACATTTACCGCTTGCTTCAGCGAAGACGCGGTGCTTTCAACTAAGTTCGGCGAAGTTGGAGAAGCAAATCACTTGAAAGGGGAACGTTTCGATGAACACTTCCGTCATATTGTTCAACACTTGCAATTTCTGAAGGTAAATTCGTTTTCCAACCCATTTCTCAATCTTCCTCAACCTTTTTGGATATTTGGTTTCTGTAAGCTTCCTCTTGCCAATAGGAGACTCTCCAACGGTATGCCATCTTTGAATAATGAAGTCTGGAGAACTATCTCGGAGACTACTATTTAGGAGTACTATTTATGAGACCTCATCAACCACGTTATCATTACTCTATGGACTTGGCTCTTGTTGACTTCAAATGGGTGAAAACGTGCTCGACTAATTTCCTAATGAAACCAATATTCGGGCAATATTCTTCCTGCAATCATTTTGGCGTTTCTGAGCCATCCGATTCAAGACCGGCCTCTGACTATGCTCACAGACTGATTCTACTTCTTTGGTTAATTTTTCTGTTTGTCGAGTGGGTTGCAATAGGCAATCGTCCTTTACGGTTCTGCCAGCTCTCTCCTTTCCCAATCGGGGACAATGAGAAGGAATAGCACATATTATCGCAAGGTGATGCATGGCAACTGCGAAATCGGGATGCAAACTGGCAAAAACAATGCTGACGGAGCTTGTATATATAATCTAATCAAAGTGCAATTCTAGAAATTTCAGGAAAGATCCTTGGGGTGCCATTAAAACTTTCCAGAACGTTCCACCATTTTTTTTAGAAACTTCGAACACTTTAATCAGTTTCTGGTATTTCTTGCTATTCTGACTAAATTTTGCTCAAATTGTACAGCATGTATCCAGATATTTCTGGTACATTCTCTGGTACATGGATTTTGGTCACTTGTTGTCACCATATTGTTCGTATTTCCTGATCCTGTGGTAGTCCCAAGTTTGAAATGTGAGGAATGATACAGAAGAAAAAGAGAATTGTATGGTATTATTCGAAGGAAATTTCTGGAACTGAAAGTCAAAGGTCTTTGACTTTTGACCTTGATTTTCATTTAATGTTCGTAGGTTACATGTCATTTTAAAAGGAAATGAAGAGATCTTTAAAATTACATCAATTACAGCCTTCTATGTCGAATACAACAAAGTTTTGATTTCTTAAGTGACTTGACTCAAAGTTAGTAATTTTTTGTTACTTTCATGTTGAAAGATCTCTTCAAGTACTTGATGTGGAATTGCAGCTTAATTCGGCATGTTATGGTTGCTCTATGGTTTAAAATATGGTTTTTCAATAACCTCTACAAGCTCAGGAAATTTCATGGAAATTATCGGTCGGTGTCGAGTTAATATTATTGCTTTGTGATGACTTCACATGGAATGTCCCGCGTTGGAAGATGGACGTGATCCGTATAATCGTCCGATAGGGTAAATCTCTCCATCCGGTCATGAAACCTGGACCACGTGAGGGAGAAAGCGAGTACGAATGCGAGAAATCTGGACGAAGGTCCGCAGACGCAGAAGGACGATAGCCGGATACCTCCATTCTGATCAGGTTTACTTAAGACGCAGCCTTAAGCCCCAGCGTCCTGATTAACGCCTCGACCTTCACTTCGATTCCTTCTTTGCCTTCCACCTCCCGTTCTCCCTTTGCTTTCCTTCTCATCTTTTTCTCATTTTCTTTCAGTATGCCCTAGTTCCACGGTTTCCTCAGTTTCGAATCAATTCGGCTTTGTGGCTTCGCGGGTTTGAATCTATCCGAGTTGAAAGAAAAAGCTTACGGTTATCAGGCGATTAGATTTCGCTTAGCTGCCATTTTAGGAATGTATCAGCTGTATGTGGGAAAAGCAGTATCTAATCGTTTCAATTTATACGTATCTATAGAATATTCCGATTAAAAGCCCTGACTCAAGTAAAGTGCCTGGAATTAAGCCGAAGAACCGGCCGAGCTGGAAGCTCATGACATCGTTCAACTCAGGGATGAAGATCAATTATTTTTAAGAAGAAATGAGCCGATTTTAAAAGTGGACATGGCCACAAGTCGAACACAATTACGTGCACGGCCACCGAATACGTACCAGCAGATTCGGAATCCTAGAGAAAAGATAAAAGAAACCTCTTGGAAACCAGATGGGACGGCGCATGCCCGACTTCCATCCGGACGACTTCCATCCGTTCGGGCATCGCATCTCCCCTCGCATGCCCCGAGAGCCATGGTCGGTATCGAAAGTTCTTCTGGACTCCAAATCCTTCTCCTTCCGGGGGAGATTCTCGCTTCCAGGTGGAAACTAGACGGGTGGATCGCTGCTCTCTGTAGATGCTGAGCAACGTACTGAAGGTCAGATCGGCCAACAAAAAGCGACTCAGTTATAATTATAATAGGAAACAAAGAAGGGATGCGCAAGTTGTACTTATTGCAAAAAAATCTTCTTGAGAGAGAAACTTTCTGTTGTAATATGAAGTGCATCAACATCATTACCAATATCACAAATGAAAAATTCTCCGCTTACCACAGCTAGTAATAATAATACGGAATATGAGGAGAAGAAAGAAAAGGACGAGAGAGAGAGGAAAAAATATGGAGATAGTAAGGAGAAAGAGAAGGAGTTGGAAAAAGGGAAGGAAGAAAGAAAAGAAGGAGGAAGACAAGGGAAGGTAGAAAGAAAAGAAGGAGGAAGAAAAGGGAACGGTGGGAGAAAGTAAGAAGAACGAGAAGATGAGGCAGGAGACAAATTTCTACACGAGTTATCCAGGTGAAAAAATTTTTATTATCGAATTATCGCTTTCGTTTTGCTTCCTTTAATTGTTGAGCTTAGAAGGACAGACTCAATTCGGCACCCTTTCACATTCACTGCCAAAAGCGTATTAACATGGAAAAATGCTTGCATCCAGTTACTATCGCGAACGTAGTGTAGCACCGTATTAACCGGCAGTGACCTTGGTTATCCTGACTTGATGGGCCGCTTTCGAAATAATATTCTTTCTTGCATTTTTGAGCGTTTCATGTTTTTTGTAATTGAAATTTTTATGTTTTCATATGTAGTTTTTACTTATTGTATAAATTTACCATTCCATACCATACATTATATATTACAACATTATATACATAACTGAAGATTACAAAAGTAATAGTAAAACAAAAAAGTAATACGAAAATGAATCAATACAGTTTTCGTCCATGGATGTGAATTAAGTCCCCTTTCAAGTCCCAGTAATTTATTAGGCAATGGGAAGAGGAGAGGGTCTTTAGGGCCGCCGAGGAGCATCCTCCGGCTGCCCAACCAAAAACCAAGAAGAAAGCGACAAAAAAGTGAGTTCCGAATCCTGATAAATCATTTACCAAACGCTTCCCTTGCTACATTTGTTTAAAAGCAAATCTTGAAGCCATGAAACCGATCGGATCGCGAGATCTAGTATTGCAGGAATCACGTAGGATTTTCTAAATCCGAAAAATTTTCTTAATCCGAAAATTGGCCCCGAGGCCGATTTTCGGCTTTTCCCCAGAAATCGGCAATGAGTTTAAAGAAGCGGCGCAGAAGAATCCAGATCCGGTCGTGGGAATCCGGAGCGAGTCCAGGCCGGTAAGTCGTATGAAATTCGCTATGCTTTCCCGGACAGGATACCTGCGAGAGTGAGATGCCTCACCGGACTTCGAGTCTGAGGTCTTGGACTGAGGGCGTCGCCGAGCATGAGGAACGCCTCCGCGCCTACCCGCCTCACCTCGCCGATCCGCCGCTGCCCTCCGGGTGATCGGCAGCACCAGGCCGTCGCGTCTCTCCACACGTAAGGGACTGGTCTCTGTCTATCCGGGGGAGGATGGGGGACATCAGGCGCATGACATATGACAAAAAGAACAGAAAGCATAAAGCACGGAGTCGGTCGGGCTCGCCCGGAGACAGGAGTCGAAAAGAAAACCGTAAGCCACCAAGTAGAGAGGGAAGAGTCGAAGGAAGAGGCTGGAGGTATCGCGCTCCTTATTCCCGATGTCTCCCGTCTTCCAGCGCTTCTCGGTGACTTTGTTCCATCTCTTCGTAATCTAGGCCCTCCACCTTCATGAAAAGGAAGTGGAATAGCTACGTGGGAATACTTTTTATCGGAAAGCCCACTTCGTCTCATTTGAGGAATTTCCCCCTTCTTCTTCACAAAATATTACTTCTAAGGAACATAAATCAGAATTCTGACGTTCCAGCGAACGACCCTTTTACCTCGTTCGCGCCAGAAAAGCCCGTTTCGAATATTCGCCAAAACATCCTTTTATGATAATATGGACCTTTCATCATTGGCACCTGGAAAAAGCCTTTCGATAGCTTTAAGTTCCGAGTCCAATGATGGATGACTCCCATTAGCCTCCGATATCCCTTTAAATGTGACACCCCTTTAAATGTGACACCGTGAAGCTTTAAAAAAAAAATGTTTTTTTCCGCATGAAATTAGCATGCATCAATTCGTCGAATTTCTATATATATGTGATACACGCGAGGACGTTTTACGAATCCACGCGGGAATGTTCGTATTGTAGGTGCCGCTGTCAATTTTTTCTATAATGCTTTTTTTTATAATATGTAAACTCGTTTGAACTCGTGAATTCCAGAAAATGTTATGCGCTAAACCTGGGTCGAGGATGTAATACTTGATTATGGTGGCCGCGTGATCCCACTAAGGAACAATAAATTGTAAATGATCGCGAAGCGGAATAGGGTTATCTTTGTTAAGAAGGAAATTCACGGCAAGTTCAGATATTTTGGGGATGAAAGAAAAATTAATCGGAGGGAAAGAATATGGTAACGCTTGAAATGGCATGAAAAAAAGATATTTTTCTTTCTCCTCGCTTTTCAAGATACGTTTTGCCCTCATCTTCGAGAAAAAATATATTCACAATCGCTTCGAATATATCATTTCTATGCTTAGCACTTTTGTACTTAACTCTCATGATATGAAGATATCTTCCGAGTATTCCCGATCTGGTTCGCGTCGGAAGTCGTCGGAAATATCGCGGAAATGAATTTATGGATGAGATCCTCCTCTCACCTCCGGCGACTCCAAGTCTCCAAGTCGTTGAATAGGTCTTTCCCAAACTTGTTTTGGAGATTCATCTTGCCGGAAAATATGTACAATGAAATCATCCTCTGAGTAGAAAGAGGCTGCGATGACACACATCAAGTAGAGTAGAGGGACGAGTCGAAGGAAGAGGCGTAAGGAATCGCGCTCGTTCCTCCCGATATCTTCCGTCTTCCAGCGCTTCTCGGGGACTTTGTTCCATCTCTTCGTAATGTAGACCCTGCACCTATATGAAAATGAAGTGCAATAGCTACGTGGGAATGATTTTTATTGGCATGATTCATTCGGAAAGCCCACTTCGTCTCATCTGAGGAATTTCCCTCTTCTTCACAAAACATTACGTCTAAGGAACATAAATCAGAATTCCGACGTTCCTGCGAACGACCCTTTTACCTCGTTCGCGCCAGAAAAGCCCGTTTCGAATATTCACCGAAACATACTTTTATGATAAATACGTGGGATATAAACTAGGTTACTCCCGCCAATGCGAAAAATTCTGAGACTCAAGATTTTTTTTTCAGAACTTTCTGCACAGAAAAATCGGGGAGGCCAGGAAAAATGCGTCTAGGTAGATGTTTATTGACTCCCAGATTATCATTCACTTGTCTCCTCCTCTTCCTCCTCCACCTTCTCCTCTTCCTCCTCCTCTTCTTCCTCCTCCCTTCTAGTTTCCTCTTCCTCGTAGTACGAGTCCTTCTTCAACTTTCCTTTTCTCTCCTTTCCTCGTTCATACTTCTCCCGTTCCTTTTTCTCTCGTTCTTTATCTTTTCGCCGTTTCTTCTCCAAATACCTTTCCCTCCTCTTCTTCCTCTTCAGACGATCTTTCTCCTCTCTTTCCATGATACGTTTTGCACGCATCTTCGAGACAAAGTATATTCACAATCGCTGCGAATATGACATTTCTATGCCTAGCACTTTTGTACTTTACTCTCATGATATGAAGATATCTTCCGAATATTCCGTCCGAGTAAGTCGTCGGAAATCTCGCGGAAATGAATTTATGGATGAGATCATCCTCTCACCTCCGGCGACTCCAGGTCGCCGAGTCGATGTACGGGCCGTTTCCAAATTTCTTTCGGCGATTCATTTTGCCGGAAAATATGTACAATGAAGTCATCCTCTGAGGTGAATGTGGCTGCGAAGACACGAGGACATCATCCAGTGAAGGCAAATGTTAAAGTGACTGCGTGGGAGTTTTAATTTCAGTGACATTGTATGTCACGGCAATGACAGCATTTTAGGTGAAGAGCTTGAATGAAAAGCACTTTAGAAACGGATATCATTAGCAGAATTGGCAAATGCCGTATGCAACCAGGTTGGCAGCTGGCACGAACTCGCGGAAGAAATCAATGGGATCGCACAATCCGCGTAACAGTACAATGCGAACTTGATTAATCCCTTCCCACCGTTGGAGGGAATTCATTGGAAATTTTATTTAGAAAATCCATCGTGATTCCTGCAACACTAGATCTCGCGATCCGATCGGTTTCTTGAGTTGCTTCAGGGCCACGCAAATATTTGCATTTAAACAAATATAGCAAGGGAAGCGTCTGGTAAATGATTTATGAGGATTCGGAACTCACTTTTTTGTCGCTTTTTTCTTTTCTTTTGATTGGGCCGCCGGAGGATGCTCCTCGGCGGCCCAACCAGTAGCAAAGAAAAATTTTCTTCCTTTATCTTTTCTTCCTCATTCTTTTCTTCATCCTTCTTTTCTTCATCCTTCTTTTCTTCATCCTTCTTTTCTTCATCCTTCTTTTCTTCATCCTTCTTTTCTTCATCCTTCTTTTCTTCATCCTTCTTTTCTTCCTTCCTTCCCTTTTCTATCTCCTTTTTCTCCTTTCTATCTCCATCTTTTTTCTTCTCTCTCTCCTCTTTTTCTTTCTTCTCATATTCATCATTTTCCTTCTCGTCTTCGTTGTCTTCTCCCTCGGATTCCTTTTCTTCCTCTTCTTGCTTAGCGCGGAAGGGGAACCAATCCATACATTTGCTGGAAAGGGAGAAATACATTGGAATGGTATCGGACTCGAGCGAGATAAATTGCGGACTGCATCGAAGGAGAAGGTGCGAGGCACTCACGAGGATTTTCCGTACAAACTGCAGCCCAACATAAGAAGAACGCAGACGATGGGGATGCACGTCAGCACCAGGCGAAAAGTCTGCAATTGCCACCATACGAGTCCAACGTGTCGATTGTTAATCTTCGACT
Source organism: Darwinula stevensoni (assembly GCA_905338385.1). Classification (NCBI taxonomy): domain Eukaryota; kingdom Metazoa; phylum Arthropoda; class Ostracoda; order Podocopida; family Darwinulidae; genus Darwinula; species Darwinula stevensoni. The sequence goes on from CAJPEV010001500.1 coordinate 57,328, forward strand.
TTCATTCTTTATTTCTAAAGGAAGTCGTCTTTTGTTGCCCAAGGGATAACACGATTCGGCATTCTATATCGGCAATCGCGTTTCCCCGTTGAGCGTTGAGCACAATTTAGCGTTCCCGCAAGGCTGAGTATCAAGTTTTTCTAGCTCATTAAGAGTCAAGTTTTTGTCGCTTAAGACTGATACATATTCCATCGTGCTAACGCCACATTCAATTTTTATTTTGCTCGTGATCCAAATGCTCGCGTTGATTGACCGTTGATATGACCGTTCCTGGCCGACTAGATCATCAGATAAATTACTTTTTATGGGAAGAACGAACGCACCATTCGTTGGCGACTCTTTTGGTCGGTTGGTTCTTCCGGGCGTTGCCCTTTTCCCTCTTCTTCTTTTGTCTTCATATGGACTTTCATCATTGAATGGTCTGGGATTAGGTGGGATCGAGGGCCTGGGATTTGGCGGGGTCGAGGGCCTGGGAGGAGGCAGGGTAGGACAGAACATGGAATAAATAAGTGAATCTGCTCATCTGATCAATCGATGGAGCATGACGTAAAATGCTTCGTCCTCTACAACTCAGAATCGAGTGAGGCGAGTCCAACTTTAACGAAGCCAAAACAAAACGCGGATGCAAAGAAACGGCGAATGGCTTCCTTCATCAGCGGCAGCGAAAAAATTAAAAACTTTGAGCAATGGCAAATTTTCAGGAACGATTCTCATCATACTAATCGAGCGAAACCATATCCGACATACCGTTTCGCTCATTCATTTTCGACAATTTTGTGGGATATGCCCAAAGTGATCAAACGCGTTTCCTCGACCTTATATCTACCATTAGTTAGATCTCGACTGACGAGAAAAAAAAAATGAGCAGAGAAGTACCAAAGAAGTCCGTATGCCATCTGGCTGCTAGTCATGCAAACAAAGTTTTGACGACAGGGGCGAGAGAGCTCTTCATCAATGTTCTGGCTTGCAACGCTCAAATGGACCCTTCAAGGGTCATTTTACTTCTCATTAATGTTTAAAAAATGTGTCTGAGTGGATAATTATGTTGAACAAGAACATTTCCCACGTCATAGTCAAATCAAAATCTTCCGATTATCTGGGGATTACATTTCGCTCAGCTGACACAGAAGGAATGTAATACCTGATTAATATACAAAATCTGCATCTAATCGTGTCGGTTTCTGCGTGTCTGTCAGTCCTCGCGATGGAAAGCCCGAAGCCTAATAAAGTTGTTTGGATTGAGCCGAGGACCGTGCTAAGGTGGGAAGTTCATCGCAAGGGATTAAGAATATTTTGTTTGGAGAAAAAAAAAAGAGCCGATGGCTAATGTGGAACCGGTCAGCAGGTTGACCTCTCTCACGTGCATGGCCACTAAATGAGATTACGCACTGACAGGTCTGGAAGTCAGAAGGAGAGCATAGAAAACCTTGAGGAGGGCTGGAAGGACGGGTCCTGTCCGACTTCCATCCAGGCGACATCCACCGAGGAGATATCCGAGCGGGGGACATCCGTGCGGGGGACATCCGTGAGGGGGACATCCGTGAGGGGGACATCCGTGAGGGGGACATCCGTGAGGGGGACATCCGTGAGGGGGACATCCGTGAGGGGGACATCCGAGCGGGGGACATCCGTCTAGGATTCTTCCTCGCAAGCTAATAGGAGACAAAGAAGGTAGATGCAAGTTTCTCGTATTCCAACATTTTCTGGATGGAGAAACATTCAATTCAAAAAATATTTCTTCCTACTGAAGAAATTCCTAAATGAAAAGAAAAAACCAACTGCAACTCATCCAAATAAAAAATGAAAAACTTTTCTTTACAGTCGCAAGGACTCGAGAGCCGAGGTCGACTCCCTCCAGCAGATTTCTGTTCCTTCCCCTGCGGGCGTGAAAGTCGTCGCGACGAGACGAACTCGGGGAGGCGAAATAATACATTGGCGCCCTGGCAAACTCGGAACGCGTCCAAGTCGTTTCGTCGTCTGAGGTGTGGGATGTTCGTCCGAATAGGAGAGCCGCGAGATGCCTGGCCGGAGTCGGAGTCGGAGTTTGCCAACGGATGGTGTCGACCGGTGTGAGGACCGCCTCTCGCTGTCCATCTATATTTGAACTCACGGCGATGGGAAGCGCCAGCCCATCGCGTCTCTCCGCGCGTATGGGTGTGGGCTCCGCCTGTCCGGGGAAGGGGGGGAAGGGGGAGGGGGGCGTTATGTGCATGTAGGTCACTCGTATCTCAGAAGGTTAAACCGGTATTTTAGAATCAGGCTGAGGTGATCCGTCCAGAGTCAATCCTGGAGACTGGATTGTTTCAATTGAGTTCCATCACGTTTGTGTCGGGTGATCACTAGCAAACGCGAAACTTTTTCGGCTTGGCGTGAGAATGTGAACCGCACCGACATTGGTAAGTTCATGTGGAACTATCAATTATACACCTCTAAAGGGTGTATAATTGATAGTTCCACATGAAGCACCAAGAAAGCAGAAGGCGTGGAATCCGTCGGGCTCACCAAGGGACATGAGGAGAAGAGAGCACCAAAGGTCCCCAAGTAGATGAGAGGAACGAAACGACGGAAGAGGCGGGCAGAGTCACGCTCATGCATCACATTCACTCGTTGTGTCCATGGCTTGTCGTTCAGTTTCGGGGCCATCGGAGTGAAAGATGCAAATCTGTTCTCTTGCGTCTTCATCCCGTAGTATCCATAGTAACCGAACAAATGAAACTGCTTGTTTCCCCAAGCGGAGAACAACACCTCCGCTTGGGTCCGTAACACGGGTCGTAACACGGGTCGTGATCTGAGCGGCGATGCGTAGCAAGGAACGGATCGTATAATCACGGCTCCTGTCATGATCTCTGGCAGCATCTCAATCGCTCGTGAAGTAGTTCCAGAATATTTCAGTTGCCCCTCCGTCCAACAACTCGGCTGAGATTAGGTCCGACCCAGAAGAAGAAGCTGCATCAGCTGAACATTATAATGAGCATGGTTATTGCCGACATCATCACAATGAAAGCTGAATAGCAAAATAGAAACCAATCTATTCGTTGCTGGTCTTTCCCAGAGCCAATAATTGCATGAAAAGCCTTGCCATACCAAAGAGGACAAGAAATGAAAGATGTGCGCAATATAGAATGATGCCAACATTCGAGTTCAACGGCGCTCAATATTTAGTATTTTTCACGGTAGCATCTCCTATAACTTCAATCGTAATGCAAAAATACCTATTTCTAGTCTTGTACTTAGTCGTTAGAGCGAGATTAGTCGTTAGAGCGAGATTAGTCGTTAGAGCGAGATTGAGGGGAAACCGTGATTGAGAACCGGTCTCGATTTCCTCCTCAAAAATGCTCGATAGTGTCTTTGCTCATCCAAATCCACAGCATTAAGATCCGTGCACAAGAAGAGTAGCGTCAGACTCGTTTCTATTGATAATGGCTAGGCCGCGATGAGAAAAGCCAAAAACTTAATTTTTTAACTTCGCAGTCGAATTTCTTCAATAATGAAATCCGTTTGTGGCAGCATCACAGAACTTCATTTACATCTTTCAATTTCCAACAATAAAGAGCCTCCAGAAAATAATGGAATACAAGGAACTTGCATCTCCCCTCTTTGTCTCCTATTAGAACAATAATTCCGTCGTATGTTGTAGACTGTTGTCACCTTCCAGAACGATGTGCAATACCAGCAGGTGGCAGCGATCAGCCCACCGAATCTCTACGTGGACACTGGAAGAAGTTGGAAACCGAGTCCACGAAACCGAGTGCACGACCCCAATCATCTCCGTCGGGGCACGCGAATCCCAGACGGGTGTCTCCCGAATGCATGTCGCCAGAATGGATGTCTGGTTTGGTGGTTGCCGCCAATCCGCATATCGGACAGGCGCCGTTCCTCAAGCTGTCGAGAAGGTTTTCTCTCCTCTCTCATGGGTTCCGGATCTGTCGGTGCGTCATCGCATTTCGTGAAATTGAACGGGATATGCGCTCGTCCTGCTGACCATACCCATGTATACCATCGGTTTATTTCTTTCTTTTATAAACCAAATGTTATTTATCCCTGGTAATGTAAGGCTGCATCACGATTGATGATGTAGAATACCGAATCATGTCACCCCTTGCGCAACTAAAGAGAAACTCCCCGAAAGGAGGAAGGTCCATGGTTAAAAATCGACAAGTTGCTCTCTTATGGTGGCAGTTAGATGCGTTTTAGCTGGTGTTGGCTTGCACCGGGAACGCCATCGTCTGCAGCCTTCTCTATCTTGCCTGGTGATGCTGCTTGAAATCCTTGTAACACCTTCACCTTCCATCAATTCCTCGTTTTTCTCGTTTCTTCGAGTCAGCCATTCTAGCGCATTATTCCTTCTCCTGCAGAGGGGAGAGTTGGTTCCCCTTCGACGAGAAGGACATTGAAGAGGAAGGAGACAAGGATCACGAGGAGGAAGAGAAGGGAAAGAAGGTGGAAGAGGAAGGAGAGAAGGAGGGAGAGGAAGGAGATGCAAGTTTCTCGTATTCCAACATTTTCTGGATGGAGAAACATTCAATTCAAAAAATATTTCTTCCTACTGAAGAAATTCCTAAATGAAAAGAAAAAACCAACTAGGAGAGAAGGAGGGAGAGGAAGGAGAGAAGGAGGGAGAGGAAGGAGAGAAGGAGGGAGAGGAAGGAGAGAAGGAGGGAGAGGAAGGAGAGAAGGAGGGAGAGGAAGGAGAGAAGGAGGGAGAGGAAGGAGAGAAGGAGGGAGAGGAAGGAGAGAAGGAGGGAGAGGAAGGAGAGAAGGAGGGAGAGGAAGGAGAGAAGGAGGGAGAGGAAGGAGAGAAGGAGGGAGAGGAAGGAGAGAAGGAGGGAGAGGAAGAACAATCGACAAGTTGCACTCCTATGGTGGCAGTTGGAAACTGTTCGGCTGACGCTGGCATGCACCGCAAGCCCCATCGTGTGCTTTGCCCTCCTCCAGGCCTACAGATGAAGGTGCAGGAAATCCTTGTGAGTGTCTCGCACCTTTCACTTCCATGCCTTCCTTGTTTTACTCGCTCGAGTCCGAAGCCATTTTCCCGCATTTCTCCTTCTCCGGCAGAGGGAAGGGTTGGTTCCCCTTCGGCGAGAAGGAAAATGAGGAGGGAGACAAGGAAATTGAGGAGGGAGACAAAGCCGGCTTAAACCAACCGTGAGCCAACCATATAGCAACGATGGCCCAACTACTGCTTATATGCGCATCGGCGAAAAGCCATCGATGGCCCGACGAAAAATTTTTGACTGGGCAACGTGTCCCTTTTTCACGCTTTTGGCATGTTTTGTAAACATTGTCGTTGTGACTTACTATGTGACTTCAAAATGCAAGTGAAATCGACACGCAATCGCATCAACTTTCGTCGTCACTGAGAGATGTTCTCGGGCGCATCGCAGCCTCCTTCTCGTCCGAGGACGAGTACCTGGTCCAGGTACTCCGGCAGGATGAAGGTTGCCCGAGTACCTGGTTCAGGTACTCCGGCAGGATGAAGGCTGCCGAAGGACTTGAAGAAGAAACGATCTGCACACAAAACTTTGTTTGACACGAAAATGCTGTGTAGAAAGTTATGGCACACCTTGAATGTGTCAAAAGGTGTGTCGCATGTCTGACACGTACGATTTGTGTCATTTCATTCAATGCATTCTCTCTCGGCATTAAATACCTTCAATATATTCAGCAGAGAAGCTAAACTATTGCTAGATCCCGTTAGGAATCTTAAAGTATTCCTGCTTCGCAGATTAGACATGAAGGGCTGCGTGCCCTTGCCGACTGATCCGCGCAGCGAACCGCTACTTGACCACCGGTAACACAAAATAACAACAAGCGTTCTATACGGGACAAGATTAACAATCATCATTTCTGCGAGCAAGTTCATTCCTGCCCATAGGAGGACTTCTTGGCCTCCACTGTAGTCTATTTGCAAGAGAGTCTGAGGCATTTTTGGTCAATCCATGCAAAATGGAACAATACTTCGCCTCGAACATTTTTGTTTCTGATGCGTCCACGCGAGACCTACGTAAAGCCTCGAAACGACGGTTCTGCTGACTGCTCTTCCTTTGAATAACCAGATTCCGTTGCCAAGGTGCGGGTCGTTCCGCTGCGCGAGGTCACTGCCATCTTCCGAGCGTGGGATGTAGCTGGCCTCCCCTCCCCTTCCCTTGACCCCCGGGGGTTGGTGTCCTCCTTTCCTTTGTGTCAGATCGGCACACCGCCATCATTCGCCCATGATTTCAACACACTTCTGACCCGATTGAGCCTTAGGCTCCTTCAAGTTCTTCTAGGGGTCCGAAGTCTGTCGAAACACTTTTTCGCCCTCATGAATTGCAAGAAAATGTCAAACTGACCGTGCGATAAAATGTTTCGGAAGAAAGAAGCGGATGGAGAGGGAAAGGAAACCGAAAAGGAGGACGATGGATGGTAAAACGAAACCGAAGAGGAGACCGGTGACGGAGTGTCCGAGAGCGAATAAACTTCCCCATGGCCAAATCAGGCTTCCCAACCCAGTGGTCGCGAACCGGCAACTAAATGCAATGTTACGTTTTTATTTGCGATTTTAGCGCATAGGTAGGGGAGCCTGTCTAACTTCGCTCCGTGCATGGGTCGTGAATAGTACGAAAGTAATTTTTGGGGTCACATGTAAAAAAGGTTGGGAAGCCCTGCTGTAGATCCACGGTTTCTCCCATTTCCGTTGCGAATATCCAAAGACTGACGTCATACGATGGCAACGTCCTCAGATCTAAAAATGTCTGAAACATTTTTAAATTAGTAGTAGTCGCTTTTGAAGTGGGGATTCTCACAAATTTGGAAAGAGTGAAGACTCGAAGTGCTTTTCCTCCTCATTTTTCTTCCCGATCGAATGGACGTTCGAACTTAGGGTGCCCGGTAAAAAAAAAAAAACAACTGGATAGCCTTCATGAATGATTTAGATGCGGCCAGAGATGCCGTAATTGCACGATGCACTCCTTGGTCTGTATCGCCCCTCATCTCACGACCCGGGTTACGACCCAGGTCACGACCAGGGTTTAGGATCCAGGGTCGATCCACGACCACCTCACCCACCCTCGATCCACCTCAGGTGCCTCCCGACTCCAAGTATACTCCTCAAGCAACCAAGACATAACCGTGGAGGAAGAAGACCTCAGCACCACCTCTCGTTACTGCGGCTCCTCCTCGACCCCCATGGCCCCACCCGCTCCTCGACCCCCCATGGCCCCACCCGCTTCTTTCTTCCGAAACATTTTATCGCACGGTCAGTTT